>JAQQPU010025382.1:468-12060 GCA_029168905.1 Artemia sp. Kazakhstan ARC1039
TGGGGAGTGGGATGACGTCATAAAGAAATTAGAAGCATATAGTTCGTAGGAGTAGGGAGTGGAAAGAGGTCATAAAAAAGGTTTTAAAAGAAATTAGAAGTACATATTTCCTGGGAGTGGGATCACGTCATAAAAAAGTTTTAAAAGAAATTAGAAGCTCGTACTTCATGGGAGCGGGTAAAAAAATTAAGCTTTGAATAGATTGGGCTGGAAGAACATGGCCCCAGGCATTTTGGTGCTGTGGTGAGTTATAATGCTAGCACTGGATATAGCTTCATAGAACCAGGATCTTTTCAATAAACCATTTCTTGATCCCTAAAAAAAACAGGCCTTATATATAATTAACAAACAGAAAAGATCAATTATTTTAATATTGCAGAAAATATCTTTCCGTTAAACGATAATCAACATAAATAATTATAATACAAAAAGGAAAAGAAATGAGGCACTTTCATCCAATTAAGCCATTCTGCATTCCATGCGGCGTCGAGCAGTGTCTTCATCTCGATTGTTTTCTTCGCTACCATCAGACTCCTCACCGTTGTCTACAGTCGCACTATCGTTAACCTATATACACGTAAAAAAGGTTATTAATGTATTACTTTACTATAAACACAAATATCAATACTGCGTCAGCACCATCTATACAACCAAACAAAAATCGAATAAAAGGGAACAATTTTGAGAAAATAAAACTAACAATTAAAATCTATGTAAGAAATCAAGAGGATTCGGGATATAAGATAAAGATATAAAAGGTAAGTAATTCTAACTTTTGCATATGGAATAATAGCAGGGGCATTAGCATAGATCTCAAAATAAGTTCCAGAATCCAACCATCATTAATTATAATTTATTACATGCTTAGTTTTAATTCGTTTGCACGGATGAACTCGATTCAAGTTTGAAACTTCAATATCGTTTCTGAATCGTTTCTTATATGACATAGTTTTACGACGCCAGACGATATTATAGGGAATTTGTAAGAATATTACTTGTAGGCGATTATGTATTATTAAGCAAAAACTAAAATCTTACAGTAAAAAAAAATCGGATTTTATATTCTGTATGAAACAAGCGTAGGAGATATAATTCCCTTTATTTTTTTATTTAATTCCTTGTTTAAAATAATAATCATAGAAAAAATAGCAAGCTAACGCTTAAGATGTCAATTTATCCGTCTAAAATTTGGAGTAGGGGGCTACTTGTGAAGTCCTGAACAAAAATGAGGAAGAGGAGGGGACCTCTTTTCCTTTTTACCTCTCAAAATGTCAGTATATTGGGTTAGTTTAGAAAAGGAGGGTTAAACGTGTAATTCTAAACACAAGTATCAAACACCAATCTCTTTTATTTTTACTACTTAAAATGTCAACATATTTTGCTAAAGTTTAATGGGAAGAGTCGAATGTGTAATGCTAGTGAAAATACAATTCTATTTTCGCTTTAAGGTTTTGAAACGTCAAAAATTTTAGTAAATTTGGGGAGGGAAAATCAAATCTGTTAATTATCAGTAGCCTAGTGAAAAAAGCCAGAGCATAACATGATTCTCTTTTCAATCTTACACCTTAAAATGCAATTTTTTCTATAGTTTGGACGAGAGGATAAACTTTATAATCTCAATGGAAAACAAATCTGTCTTCCAATTTCAATGTGTTTTGATTTTAATTCTGTTTTCAATTGAAAACAAATTTTTTTCAACTTTACTGCTTAAAATCTCATTAGCGTAAAATACAAATATGAAAGTTTTTCTAAATAAAAAAAATTTGAGAAGTATCTGGTTTTGGAGAGCCTTTCAAGCGTATAGGCTAGGAGCAGTCACGTGACCAGTCTGAGTGAGATCACACAGTTAGTGGGGTCTCAGAGCGTAGTATCTCAGTTAATTTCAGTTCTTATGAATACACCAGCAGCTACTATCATTTACCCTCCTCAGAGACCACGGTAAGCTATAGTTGAATATAACAAGTACATTAAAACAAAAACAGCCAGAAAAGTGAATCTAAATGTTTGCAAAGTTCAAAGGTTAGAACGACTATTGCAAATTGTCGTAACTTACGCCAGAAATAGTAGAAGGATGGAACAACCCCTAGGTTTTCATAATCAGCAATAGAATTTTTTTTATTGGTAGGGCTAGATGGAATTAGTTGTTATTTGTTTTTCCTCTCAAAGACAAACTCGTCTGTGATAATTAAAAGTGCGACATATGTCATTTTTGTCGAAAATGAGTTATGTATGTGTTATGGCTAAACTAAGCACGAGGAACCGAATTGTCCAGTCAAAATTGTTCTATCTTGTACCGTTACGAAGATAAAAGGAAATATAAGCTTTAAGTTACATTAAGTTACAAGCCTTAAGTTAAATTAAGTTACAAGCCTTAAGCCTTAAGTTATATAAGAGGATTATCTTATGGAGCTATAACAAGGGGGCCTGCCAGTTCATTCAATGCTCTCAGCCGAATAACATCGTTTTCATGCGAGCCCGTTAAAATATAAGTGAATTATACACCTGTTGTGACGTAATAAACTAGATGTTATTAATGTGATTATCTCCTTGGATGGTGCTAATTTGGTCTTGCAGCTTAAATGGACATAATTGATAATGGATTAACAACCAATTGATAATGGATATAACAACTTAAATATAATTGAATTATGCACCTGTTGTGACGTTATAAACTAATTGCTATTAGTGTGATTGTGTCCTTGGCTGTTTTTTGCTAATTTGCTCTAACAATTTAAATGGGGAAAACTAAGAAACGACATATGGATCTAGAAGCCACTCATGAATCCACTGATAGTGCAACGATACACGAATCAATTCAAAGCCTCGCAACAAATATTCAACAAATATCCACTGTGACAAAATTCAAGCAGAAATACAAGAACTGAGAAGTGAAATGTTAGAAATCAGAGGTGAGATAAATAATCTGTCATCAAGGACCCAAAATTTGGAAAGTTACAAAAAAGTTCACGATGACGCAATCGCTAATCTACAGAAGGAGGTTGAGGACCTCCGGCTATCACCGAACCAGTCCTACGATAACCCCAGCCTAAGACCCTTAAAAAATAAGGTGAAAATGCTGAAAATGCTGACCGACTAAGCAACGTCATAGCCCGGAACCTAAAGTGTTTGACGAAAGAAGAGGGCATGGAAAAAATTGGTGAATTATTGCGGAAATTACATATTCAATGCGAATTCCAGGTCACTAAATTAAATGAAAAATTCACTAAAATCCAACTTCACAACTGTAAGGATAAGTTTCAGATTTTGCAAGCAAACAAACTACTTCGCGATCAAGCTTTTAGGGAAAAAGCCTGCATGGATAATTGTCCGATAATCCTCTGAAGTGTATTTATCCGACGATGTGAGCAAGTCTGTCCGAGAAATTCGCTCATCCCTCCTGAAGAGGAAAAGTGAACTTAAACAGAAGGGATTACAGGCTTGGATTCCTCCAGTAGTCCCACCAATCTTATGCTATATCGACCAAGTTGGAGAGAAGAAAAAGATGGATTGGTTCCAAGTAAAACCAAAATTACTTTTTCTTTGTGTGGTCAATTAACATCACTTAGCTGATAAGTAAAAATTTTCTTTGTGATATATTGATTTTTTTTTCCGATATGGTGTGATTTAACCACAGTTTATATAATATACCAGTAAGTTTACCCAGATGATTTCTGGCTCTTCATTCTCGGTGCGAACAAAAAGTTCCTCCCACTTATTTCTGCACTTATTGTCCACTTATTGGTTGAGCCGGCCAAGTGGTTTTGTCAGTACTTGTTCCGTAGGTGATTATTCTTTGTCCACCCGTGAAAAGATCTAATGCCACTTATGTTTATATCTGCAAAAACGTTCTCTGGAGCACTCGCACCTCGGTCCGGGTTTTTATAATGGGTGAGATAGGGAAAGATCATACTGGATAATTATATAAACTGTGGATTTAACATTACAGGGGCTCGTAGCTGAATGACATGATATCTTCCACGAGAATAAACCCATTTAATGTGAGTTTTAGTGCTTTTAGTATTTTGTGGGAGAGGCATGGGGGGGGATGCTCCTTGGCGTGAGGTCAATACACGATAATGGTTAGTCAAGTTCATGTAATCCCTGCATCTAGGCTGGAAGAATTTGAAAGAAATTCAGGCCTTCTTAGTAATGTATTCCAAACGCCCCTAGCCCATGATAATAATAAAATTTTAAACTCTTTTTTAGTTCCCCCTAATAAATATTTGTTTTCTCATGAAGTAGTTCATAAAAACTCAAATATGAGGAGAATATATTTTTGAAACTGTCGTGGATGGAGGAGCGGGCAAGGTGCAATTGAAATTTTTTTATTTGAATCGGGTACGGATATTCTTGGAGTTTGCAAAACATTTTTAGATCAAAGTTCGGGAAATAAAAATAATATTAGCGATTTCCCATTTTTTCATGTAAGCAGAAATAAAAAAAAGCAAGGTGGTTTAGAAAAACTAGTTAAAAATTATATTCCGGCACGGATGAAAGAAGAATTTCTATATCTGAAAACTGAGATGATTTTTGAAAGCTGTATTGTTGAATGTTTTTTACCAAATAATAAAATTTTTTTAATTGCTGTAATTTATCGCCCTCCCTCATCTAGCATGGCAGACTTTATTGATAAATTTGAAAATACGTTAAGTGCAATATCAGATCTTCGAATGCCATTTTTCATCCTTGGGGACTTCAATACTGACTTGATGGGATGTCTCCCATCAAGCCAGCAAGGAATTGACCGACATGTCCTTCAATTTTTAGAGTGTAACCTTTCTCATGGTATGAACCCAGTACGTTCTATTCCGACACGAACAACAAATTCTTCTTTTTCTCTGATTGATAACATTTTTGCACCTTATCCATGTGAAGCTACATTCGTGGTTATGGATGATACATCTGATCATTGTATTTTAATGTCAGATTTCAAAGCGCAAAAGATAGTCAGTAAAGAAAATCCTATGAAGAGGAGAAATTTCTCACAAGTAAATATGAATGAACTGAAATTTAATCTTAGCAATGTAGATTGGAGTGAAGTTACTAATGAGAATGACCCAAATACTTCCTTAGATATACTTTATCAAATTTTAAATAAAAAACTGGACCTTCACTCCCCATTTAAAACTACATATTGGAAAAGAACCTTGCCCAAAAAACCTTGGATGTGTGTATCACTTTTAAAATCTATCAAGGAAAAAAATCGACTCTATAAGATAAAAATGAAATACCCTTCGGCTCATAATGTACAGCGATTCAAAAATTATAAAAATTTGCTGGTTAAAATTCTTAGAACAAGTGAACAAATTTATTATGAAAATTCATTTAAAAAATCTGATTCACCTCGGACTATATAGAATTTAATCAAGGAAAAAATTGGAAATAATACTAAGACACCACACCCTGAAGCGATCATAAATGAAAATGGTGTTGAATTGAAGGGGAAGGATATTGTTGCAGATTATTTTTCTCATATTAATACTACTGTTAAACTGAATTCCCCGGAAATCCGTTTTATTCATATAAAGATTATCTCCAGCCATCTGAAAATTCTAGTATGTTCCTGGTCCCTGTTACTTTCGGCGAATTTCAGAAAGTAATTACGAATTTAAAAAGTGGCAATTCCCTAGGTCTAGATGGGATCTCCAAAAATATTCTGAAAGAAATTGCTTCTGTAATCCATGTTCCATTGCTTCATATTTTAAATGCATCTATATCATCAGGGATCTTTCCAGAAGTTTGGAAATCTGCACGAGTTATTCCAATTCATAAGAAAGCTCAAACTTTATATGTCTTTCTCAATATACTTAATCTTAAACAACTGAAAGACCTGGATACAGCAATTACGATATTATGATATTCAATCTTCAACAAATTATTTCCATAATTTGGGTATAATTGAGATTCCCATTTCTCTTGCCCACCCCGTCCGCTCCAAGAAGTATCGCCTTACTCCAATTAAATCAGAAAGAGCTAGATCCTCAATCAGATACCAGATTCCTCATATTGTAAATAAACTTAATTTAGTAGAAATGTTCCCAAGTTTCAAGAGCAGATCTTCTTTGAAAAAACATATTTCAAAAATTGTTCTTTGTCTGGATGTTGGGATTGATGAATAATTGATATTAGTATGAATTGTGTTGCGGTGTTCTCGCGCTGGGGTGGCCTCCTCTGTTATCTGCTACCTTGTATGTTTTTTTTTTCTTTTTTTTATATCCTGTATTTGTTATTTCGGCATTTTCTTATATTTGTTTATGGCCGACATATCGAGCCCTGCTCTCCGTCAACCAGTTTAGAAATTTATGTCATGTGTTTTTGTCAATAAAAGATTTTGATCTTAATCTTGCCATTTGTCTCCTTTTTCGTCAACGAAAAAGGAGAAGCGACATAAAATGGAATAATTTTGAATTGGCTCCTACTTGAGTTTAATTTATACCAATGAAAAGAGAATGACAAGTTGGTTTAGAATATGTTCCCTCCATCTTAATTAGTCTCATCCTTCAGAGCAACACCAGCCGACAAACTTTTTTCCCTTTTTTGGTTCTCCTGAAAATTCAATAAATGGCACATACGGCACTTGAAATTATCCCAGCCGAACTATTATCAGATTTTGTGTACTTTATTCCAGGAATTAAATCCGTGATTCCCAACGTGAGGCACAGGACCTACCGGCGGGACATGACAAAATTTGGGTGATCATGGGCAGGACGTTCATTCTTCGGCTGACTATATTTTAGAGCCTAAATTTTGAAAAATAAAAAAACATTTTTCATATGAATGAGACACAACATTCAAATGCATTTAAAGAGAAAAAAAGATGCATGATAGCATTGCAATGACAATATGCATTATATAAAAGGTGTTGTATTCAGGCAATATTGTTCATTTGTATAAAATATGCCCAGAGGACAACCCAAAAAAGATACCGAGTTAATTGCCTTTTAAGCCTCCTTCAGATGAATACACGAAAAAATTCAAATAAAAAATTGAAATATTATAAGGGAGCATCAGGATTACAGAAACGCCTAGTCGGGGTATTGCCTAAAATCGGATGGGAGCCAATGAATTACATAATTCAGAGCATCTGAATAATAAACTGACAATAAACTGAATAATAAACTTATAATAAGCTGATAATAAGCTGATAATAAACTGATAATAAACTGAATAATAAACTGAATAATAAACTGATCATAAACTGACAATAAACTGAATAATAAACTGATAATATACTGATAATAAACTGAATAATAAACTGATAATAAAGAAGAATAAACTGACCCTCCTCCTTCTTTCAGTTCTATTCAGGTGTCTCCACAACATCCAAAGAAGTTCTCCATCAATTGAATCAGCTGCTCTAGACCCATCATTTTCTCTTTCGTCAAAATTGCTGCCTATAACTTCTTTAATCAGTACCGTTTTGTCATTTTCCTGTCCAATCGGTGCCCACACCTTAATATCATCATCTAAGCCGCTAGTGGCCAAAATTGGAAATGAAGGATGAGGCTCAAGGACGTTCACCTAGAATCCCGAATAGTAACCATAGAAACACACATGAACAACAAATAAAAAATTAATTACCCACTAACAACAAATTGGAAAATATTGAAGACATCGATACCAATAAATTTTATTATTGTATTTAAATAAATTCAATTAAAAGGTTTCTTTTTTAACTTCAAAAAATGGAGTGAAGAATGGTCCAGAAAATTCAATCACGATCTTTAAAGTAAATCAAATAAAAAACAAAGTTTTTTTCAAATAAAGTAAGAGCAACATTATAGCTAAGCACTAACAGAGATTACACTGTAAATGAGGGGGACAGTCACCTCTTCACTATTCTGATAAAGACTTATATTGGTTTAAAAATACTTTGTATTTCAATTTCCATTCGGTCGGTTTTTTCGATTTTAAAGAATTAGGAAAAAAAGTCAAACTTTGGAATAACAGACCTCACCCCACCACAACCAGTTCGTATAAATATTTAAATATTGTTTAATTAAATGAAAGAATTGTTTTAACTTTATATATTCTCTCTTGTTAAATTAGAAAAAAAGAACTAGAGACATTTACGAATAAGGATACGTAAATCCAATCAATACGTTTAAAAAACCATTCATAGCGAAAATAATCCGAAAAGTGGACCGGCAGCTGCAACGATTGTTTGAATTTATTCATTGGAAACTTACACAAACCAAAAACTAAGAAAAATAGGAAATTGAATCTTTAATTAAAATGCCTTCATTTGCAGTTTTTGCTAGAATCAAGTGCCAAAAAAAACCTGAATGAAAAATCAGCAAAAAATAAGCTATAAACATATGGCAACAAAAAACTAAAGAATGAGTAGTTTTCTTTGAAAACAAACAGACTTTTAATTTTTGAATTATTGCAGACGAGCAGAATAGTCAAACTTAAATGATTAGTTTGTCTTATTTGTTTTCACGATTCAACGTGGCAACACTGACAAAATATGATGCAGCCCTAAAAACGTCACATTTTTGAAGTAGCCAAAGGAAATCTGAAAGGAAATCTTAGAAAACCACTGTTTTTAGGACGAATTCAACTAAGAAGAGTCAAGATTTGAGTACCAAGTGCGTCAAATTTTTATTTGATGCACTTGGTACTCAGACAGTAAAACCTAAAAATAGAAGAAAAAAGAAGCAGTTATCCTTCTTAGACGGCCATGTAATACTGATAATACTGAAAGTAGCATATGAGTTATTTCTAGTTTCCAAATTTTGTTTGAATGACCAACATTTCAAAACTTATATTATTTAAAAAAAATTTATATTAATATTAATACTTTTATAAATATTAAGTAATAAATAAACTGAAAGTAAATAACTAAATCAAAAATATCTATTACAGCTGACTATATTTTAATAACCAACGAAGTACTTTTTAAAAGCTCACTCAAAATTGAACAACCCACCTTATAAAGGGAAAAAAATAATTGTCATATGGCTCCAGCTGGCGAAAGGATTACTAATTAATCAATAGACAAAAGGTTGCTAATAAGGATGGCAAGCAGTGGGCTCACCTGTATTTACCCATGCTGAAAGGAGACTAGTAGTATGTAATAGAATGTATATTGATACCGAGACAAACGTATATTTAATTGAGGCTCTATCCTTGCATGGTCGCCAACTATTAAGGAAAAACAACCAAAAACCAGCAAAGATACCTAGAGATACCAGCAAAGATACCTAGAGATACCAGCAAAGATACCAAGAGAGTAGACGAGCTCGACCAATTTGGTCAATAAACTTACACATCTTCATCTGCTCAGGCATCTAGGTTGGATTTCCACTCCTAATATTTGAGTATCAAAAATTATCAAATTTGAACGAATCCAACTCTTCTTAGTTGGATTCGTTCCTGAAAACAGTGGTTTTCTAAGATTTCCTTTCAGATTTCATTTGGCTACTTCAAAAATGTGACGTTTTTAGGGCTGCATCATATTTTGTCAGTGTTGCCACGTTGAATCCTAAAATCCTAAAAACTCCTAAAACCAAAAACCAGCAAAGATACCTAGAGAGTAGACGAGCTCGACCAATCTGGTCAATAAAACCATTTCAATCGTAATTATTATAGAATCATGTGACGTCCACAAAAAGACTACTTACTTTTCCCCTGATTTCAATTTGGAGTTCTATGACAATCGATGTTTTAACTTTTACTAACTCTCTCTCTCTCTTATTGTTTGTCTTACTCTTTTAACTCTCTTTCTTATTCTTTTAAAACCTTTTTTATTGTATCTTAACTTACACATCTTCATCTGCTCAATTATCTAGGTTGGATTTCCACTCCTAATACGTTCCAAAAAAAGGGAAAAAAAGGAGAAAACTAAAAAAGTAAGCTTACCACACCGTTGGCGTCCCCAGGAAGAATGTTTACAATCGCCTCCGTTTCTTTGTCCCAAAAGAAAACATGACCACAATCTGACCCAGAAATGACGTATTCACTATTCGGTCCAAAAAAATTTACACCTTTCACTAAATTAGATAAACACATTCATGTAAATAAAACTAAATGAAATAATTATGTAATAATTTGAATACAATAATTTAATCAGTTACGTAATAATAAAATTACTATTAATTAACTAAGTAAATAATAGTTAATTAGCTCATTACTTAATTAACTATTATAATACAGTTAAGTAATTAATTACTTATGTATAACGATAAAATAATAATATAAAACATAAATAAAAATGATACAATAATAAATAATAATAAATTACAAATTGTAAATATACAAAATAATGAAATAATAGAATAATAATATGAAACTGAGAACAAGAAGAAATTGGCCCAGAAATAACGTATTCGCTATTATGCCTAAAAAATTGACACCTTCACTAAATTAAACAAACACATTATTGTAAATAAAACTAAATGAAAAAATAATAAAAAACAATTGAGAACAAGAAACAAAAAAGTAAACGAAATAATGATGTAATAATATAAATATAATAATTCAATTAATTACGCAATAATAAAATTAATATTAATTAAAGAAATAATAGCTACCTAACTCATTACTTATTTAATTATTATAATAAAATCAAGTAATTAATTAACTATGTATAATAATAAATAATATAACAATTAAATAAAAATAGTAACATAATAATAAAGCATAGCAGAATACATACACATACTAAATGAAATAATAGTAAAATAAACGAATAGTTCGTGGTAACAAACTGTAAGTAAGGAGCGACCCGGCTCAATAGTAACCGAAACTCTAAAAAACGGGATTTTGATACCAACAGATACATCAAAAGAATCAAATTTTAATGCTGATTTCAAATATATAAGTTTCGTCAAGTTTAGTCCTACCCACCAAAAGGTACGCACCTGAGAAAATTTGGCTGATTTTCGAAAAAAGGAGGAAATACCCCCTAAAAGGTATAGAACCTTAATGAAAATCACACCATCAGATTCAGCGCATCAGAGAACCCTACTGTAGAGGTTTCAAGCTCCTATCTGCAAAATGTAGAATTTTGCATATTTTGCCAGAAGAAAGACCACGGATGCGTGTTTCTTTGTTTTTTGCTTTTTTGTTTGTTTTTTTTCCCAAGGGTGATTGTATCGAACAAGTGGTTCTAGAATATCGTGGGAGGACTCATTGGAACGGAAATTAAAAGTTCGAGTGCCCTTTTTAAGTGACAAAAAATGGAGGGCAACTAGGCCTCCTCCCACGCTCATTTTTTTTCCCAAAGTCACCCGATCAAAATTTTGAGAGATCCATTTTGTTCAGCATGGTCGAAAATATAATAACTATGCCTTTTAGGATAACTTCATCCCCCAAAGTCCACGGGGGGAGGGCTGAAAGTTATGAACTTTACCCATTATCAAGGAGGCACACTTGTGCCTCTATAAAGAGGCGACCCACCACAATGTTAAGCGATTTCAGGTCCTAGAGGTCGCAGAGAGACGGCGGTAATTGCATTTTGTAGCCCAAGCTCAAACTAAGAAACTTGCAAAATTTCATCCTCCTCCGACTTTATCTTCATGGGGTAAACTGGGCCGGAAGTTTCGACCCTCCCACCACAGCCCCCCTTTAACGTTGTCCGATTGGGCT
>JAQQPU010025383.1:0-12059 GCA_029168905.1 Artemia sp. Kazakhstan ARC1039
TTTCCTAAAATCGTTAGGTACTTCCCCTTTTTCAAAAATCATATTCAACCAAACTTTTTACCCTGGTCTAAATGAATTTGAGGGTAACTTTTTCAATTGGGCTAATAAATTAATATTAACTTTGGACACGTTCAACGAGAGGGGAAGTGGGTCCACAATTTTATACATTGAATACATGGATCTGAATCTCAGTAGATTTAAAAAAAACTTTATTTTAAAAGGGATGGGTAGTAATCGACAAATAAAAAACCACCCAGATTTGTCGGCTACCAAAGGGGTTCAGAGTTTCAAGTTTGAAACGGGGCTGCAATGCTTTAATTATGCATTTTTAGCAGCAGCCCATAAAACATTGAAAGATGAGTCATCAATGAAAAATCTGGAGACAATTTCCCTAAAGTAAATTTTGATTGTTTAGAGGGAAAATATCCGGTGTCCTTAAAAGAGATAACTATATTTGAAAAAGCAAACGAAAATCTTGAGTTGGGGGTGGTAGTTCTCCAGTATGACACAGGATTTGTAAATGGGGGAAAGAAACCGAATAAAAAAGGGGTTTTATATTCAGTTAGGACACCGTCGGTAGATAATGTTAAAAATTGGGTTTGGGTTGTCTATGAGCCTCCCAAAGATGTAAATTCCTATGGTGATTTTTTCCCCGTTACGCCAATAAGTCGACTCTTATCCCAATGCACGAACAAAGGAGAATGTCACTATTGCCCCATGTGCCTTTCCTCATTTAGATCGAACGAACATTCACGGATCACATGAGATATTGCAAAATTCATGGCAATCAAAGAATAGAAATGCCGGCAGAAGGCAAAGATACTTTACAATTTAAAAACTTCAAAAATTGCCTGCTACAGCTTGATAAAGTATCTTTAGACTGTGAATCAAGACTGGTGGAGGTATCAGACCCATCACGGCCGAATATAGTCAAGGAACACAAACTAGTTGAGTGTTCCTATGCGCATGCCTGTCGCGATTCCAATAATAAAATGCAATTGGAAGAGTTTTTTATACTATGGATGAGGAGGATAGCATGGAGAAGTTATTGGTGTCTTTAATAAAAACAGCGAACGGTGCAATTTCACGATTGTATAACACCAACTAACCAATGTCATTATCAGATAAGGAGCAACTGGCACAAGAAAAGGGGACAATTTGTTGGGTTTGTAGGGGTGCTCTTGCCCCAAAAGACGCGGTCCAGGATACAATCATCTTATTGACCCCAATTTGACGGGGAAAAGTAACTTTCAGGGGTGGGTTCACAATTCATGTAATTTAAAAATTAAACAGCAAATCTTTCTTCCGGTTTTTATACATAATTCTAACTATGATCTGAAGTATGTGCTACCAGCAATGACACATCTTCAAAGAAATGGAACAGTGGATGATGCATGGGTGATAGACAGCTTTTCCTACAAAATCATTCCTAAATCGTCCGAAAAGTTGCTTGTTTTGGAATTTATGTGGAGATATAATGAAGACGACATTGAATACACGAATAAAATTCACTTTTTAGATTCCTACAGTTTTTTCCCTAAATCATTGAGCGAATTAATTCAAGTGCAGAAAAACGATGACGGCGGCAACGCTTTCCCACTTCTCAAGCAACAATTTCCAAATGATTTCTATGATTTGTTGACGGTTAAGGGCATATATCCTTATGATTATTACTGTTCCATGTCGAGATTCGCCTAGGAAACTATTCCCTCGATCGAATCGTTTTACGACAGTCTACATGATCGTAGGTGCACCCCTGATGAATACAGTTTTGCTAAAAAAGTGTGGGCAGAGGGAGGGTGCAAAAATGGATTTGACTACTGCAAGCTGCATTTGTCGAATGATGTGTTAACTTTGTTAGACATTATGTGTAAAAATACGGACAAAATCTATGGGGAATTTAATCTTGATTTAGGGGATTATTTTTCATCTCCTCATCTGGTAATGGACCTCATCCTAAAAATTAGCGGGGAAAAAATCGGGCTCATCACCGATATCGATCAGCACCTGTTCATCGAGAGGTCAATAAGGGGTGGATACGTTTTTCACGAGGATCGTATCTTGGAAACCGATCCAACTGGAGAGAAGACGGGGACAAAATCAGATACAGTTTTCCTTGATATGAATTCTCTCTACCCTTCGGCCATGTCCCATTATTGGCTACCCTGCGATGACTATAAATGGATCAATGACCCTCAAGCTCCCCATTTCCCCAACATTGACAGTGTTGAGGAGAATGGGCCGGTTGGATGGTTTTTTGAAATTGATGGGGAGATACCAGTTGAGCTTCGCGATTCAGTAAAGGATTTTGTTTTTCCATGCATCAATAGACCTGTGACTAGGGACTCTTTGAGCCCCCGCAACAGACGTTTAGTCGAGGTGGACGGACTGCATTGGTTACCTTCAAAGCAAAATCTTATTGCTGACCTTCTGCCGAAGAAAAATATTGTTGTACATTATGTGGCTTTAAAATGGATGTGCAACCACGGTTTCAACGTCACAAAGGTTCATAGAGCCCTCCAGTTTAGTCAAAAACCCTTTCGGAAAACGTTTGTTGACACTTTTGTCAAGAAACGTTCTGGAGCGCAGACAAAAGCCGAAAAAGAAATTTATAAGCTCATTTTAAATTTGGCTTTTGGTAAAATGTGCGAGAGTGGGAATCGTTGTGACGTCGTGACTGATCCCGAACAATGTGCTCGAATTATTGCCGATCCAAATTACACTTCCTTTACAATCATTGGCCCAGATATGGTACTATTGAATAAAAAAAAGAAGCATTGTATTGAATAGAAATATTGCTGCAGGCAGTGCGATCTTGGAGATCTCTAAAAAGCTCATGTTGGAATTCTACTACAATGTGGCTAGGGTACAGTGGCCGGAGAAGGTGCAAGTAGAGGTCTGCTACGGGACACAGATTCTCTACTGCTAAAATTAAAAACCCCAAACCTACTTGATGATTTGGCGCACGGTGAAATCATCAGCTTGCGAACAGACAACACCAATTGGAGTGGGCTTTACCCAGAGCTAGTGAAACGTCGAGCGCCAAATCAGCTTTAATTTTTTAAATCAGAAACGGGAAGCGACATGATTTCCCGTGGTACGTTTGTAAGTCCGAAGGTGTACTTTATACAGACAGACGACGAGGAAATCAAAAAAGGTTGCAAAGGAGTACCCAAGTGCTATGTGGATAAGAATTTCGACATGGACATCTATAGGAATTGTATTGTTGAAAATACAATTCCACGAGCAAAATTGTTGGCAATTCGTTCACTGAACTACAGGAACCTCAATGTAAATATAGAAAAATTGCCATGAGTACCATTTCCGACAAGGTCTATGTTTGTCAAGACGGTGTGACTACCCTCCCCCTGGGGCACTATTTAACTTCCGACCGAGCCGAATGTGTTACCCATAGGGAAAATCTCGGTTTGAGTAAAGTCCAATAAATTCCTCAAAACCTTGGGGGGGGGGCTCACGGCCTGGGGGGGAGCTCGCGGCCCAGGGGTTGGCCGGCCGCCAGCGGGGGGCGCGCCGCCACTACCAAAGTTATCTTTTTTTTACTTAGAGCAGATTTTTTTTTGTAAATATACATGTTGCATTCAAATTAAAAAAAAGTGATATTATTCCAAGTGTATTTTTTTTCATTAAATGTTGTATTTATAAATAAATAAAGTATATTTATTAAAGTGCTTTTTCTAGTGCATTTTTTTTCAAATATTTTTTTTATTATAAACAAATTAAAAAAAATCTTAAGTGTATTTTTTTTGTTTTCAGTAAAATGCTGTTTTTTTATAATACAAGAAATATGATTCTTTATTGATTTTGTTCTTCTCATTATTCTTGAAAGGACTAGTAGGGAAATTATTTATTCATTAGACAACTATAGTATACAGTTAGTTGTCTAGGTGAACTGTTGAAGGGAATATGTATCAATTTAAAACGCCATTCAGATCGTTTCTGTGTGGGCCATCAATGTCAGGCAAAAAAACACTCTTAACTAAAATAATTAAAAATTTTGATAAAATGTTTGAAGAAAAGCCGAGAAAATCTACTATTGTTATAGTGTTTGGAAGGAGTCATACGATAAAATAAAAGCAATTGGCAGGGCGGGATTGGTGCAGATACAATTCATACAGGGACTTGATGTTTTCAACATTATTGAACCAAACTCTTGGCCGATTATTGACGATCTGGCTGAATCTATTGAACAATGGTCCCAGGAAATGCTGCAATTGTTCACCGTTCGCTCTCATAATGAACAGATTTCCATTACTCTGGTTCTACACAATCTCTTTCGTCAGAGCAAATATATGCGAACACTTGCATTGAACTGCACCTACTATATCATCTACAGAGTTGTTTGTAATTCTAGCTCGCTAATAACTCTCAATAAACAAATATATCCAGGCGCCCCCAATTTTCTGCTCTCAGCGTACGATCAGGCAACTAATAAACCGTACGGCTATATCTTATTGGATCTTAATCAAAATACACCCAATGATTTGCGTGTAGTCACACATATTTTAGACAATGAAATTACAGTATATCTCCCCGTGAACAGTAAAAAGACCTATTAGTTGCTATCATGACACTGAAGAAACTACATTAAAATAGACATCTATTTTCAGTTTTAGGCACTTCAAAACCCCCACTTAGGAAAGCCATACTCAAACTTGGTATTGACAATGATTTCATTAATCTAATATCTGAACTTTGTTTAAATTTGACCGAGGGCAATATTCAACTGCAAGAAGTAGTTAAGCAACAGGCAAAGTAACATCGTTCCACTGTACGTAGATTGGCCTCTAAAAACAAAGGAAAGAATTTTAAAAGGAAACGTCTCCTTCAGGCGGGTGGTAGCTTTTTCACACTTTTACTGCCAATAATTGCAGGACTTGTAAACAGTTTTCTCTAGAGAATGGCCAAACCCTATAAATTGACTCCAATAGAACTCGCTCTCCTACCCGTGGAACACTTTGAGGACAATCTCAGTAAATTCATTGACAACGAGAATATTGAGGATGATAAAAAACTGCTTTTACTCCAAGATGCACTTCGCCGTGTGGACCAATATGAAGGCCAGTGGTATTGATCACAAAAAAGAATCATCTCCTCAGGATTTTGCTGCTGGAACACAATTAAAGAAGGAGGAATTGGATTCAATTTTGTCGAAAATTGGAAATCTAATGTCCCCACTCATATCGTGAACCTAGTAAACGACTCTTAACATATTTCATGGAAAGTGGTCAAGATCATATTTAAGTTGATAGCAATGGGAAAGAGATTATAACTCAAGGCAAGAGCTATAATCTACTTGATTTATTCTATGATATGGTTACAAATCGTAAAGGACTATTATTATCATTTGACGCCTGGGATGCCAAATGGACACTTTTAGTGCCTTTTGGACACTTTTTCACTCTGAAGGACACCGGGACACTATTGGATCAAAAAAGGCAGCTTTTTGAAATAAAGGACACTTTTTGGACATTTTTCCAAATCAAAAATCAAATGTCTTTATTTCCTTCTTTTTTTTACTTTTTTTAAATTTGTACTTTACTTTTAAGCTTTGGTAACGGCTTGGGGATTTTTCTTAGATGTTTTTGTGCCCTGCGCAAGCACCATTTATCAACCGAATATGACCTAAAGTCTTAAATAATTTCTTAGACCACACTGCTTTTCCATTTACAAAAAATTAAACAAGAAAAACGGGTTTAATTTCTATAAAGCAGTGAATACATAAAATTCTGTAAAGCAGTGTCTATAAAGCATGTATTCACTGCTTTATAGAAATTAAAACCCGTTTTTCTTGTTTAATTTTTTGTAGACCTAAAGTCTACAAATGTGGTATGCTAGAACTATCAAATCCATCTTTTCTTCTATCCTACGGTTGTCGTTTGTCATCAAGTCGGTCAACTTCAAGGATCTACCTACTGCTGGTGGCCAAATCACCAAGGCCACTGAGGAGGCTGGAAAGAAGAATTAAATGGCCATTCCCTGCTGGCACGTTCCGCGTAAATCCTTTTGGCGTGTAGCCGTGTGCATATGGCTGATATTATAAGCATTCTGAAGCCTATTACTGATTCTAAGTGGGACCAAAGGGGTAGCTAAGCCTGGAAATTTCCACGGCGGTGGTGGGCATCCAGGCAATGAGGCTTGATTCTTCGTCCCAAGGCTGCATAGGAAGTCTGCTAGCGCACCTCAAAGTGGTGAAGAGATGTAAACATCACCGAGCTCCACACCGACCAAGGTGATGGCCAACGCGCTTTGGGTGACCACAAGACTGGGGACCATGTGATATACCTTATCCCCAAGAAACGCTCAATAATGATGACAAATATGATGATTAAAAGTTTGGCTACGGCATCCCCGGTATTATGCAATGCGACGAGAATGGCGTTCTCGTCGAAAAGTATGCTAGCAACCGTCCTATCAAGAAGACAAGGCCTGAATATCGGCTGCTGGAACCTGAGCTCGATTAAATGTTTATTGACACAATCTTTTGTACCTGATGAATATTATCTTTATAACTTTGATAATCTGTGTGTTTCTGATACGAGACTAAATGGACATAACATCTTGACCCTTGAATTTTCGGCTGGGAAGGCGGTCTCTTTTTTAACTCGAGACCATTAGATGGATCTGGCCGGGCAGGAGTAGGTATCCTGTTGTCCCCCAAAGCAATCACTGGGCTCATCGAATATGAGCCTGTGTCTGAGAGAATCGTACGGACAAGAATTAAAGGTCGCACGAACAATCTGACTATCCTTAGCGTTTATGCCCCAATAAGAGATGCCACTGAACAGCAAAAAGATCAGTTTTTCAGTGACCTGCAGACAGTCATTGATAAGGTTCCCCGGAAAGATATCCTCCTCCTTGGAAGTGACTTCAGTGCCAGAATCGGCAGACAGCTGAATAACTTGGAACAGGTGATCGGCAAGTACGGCCTCGGAGACCGGTGCGCAAATGAAAACAGGCTTCTTCTGTTCGCAATGCAGAATCATCTCGCTGTGGCTAACACCTGGTTTAGGAACAAGTCTTGTCATACGTATACTTGGATGTTTCGTGATGGAAGAGTAAAGGCCCAAATAGATTATCTCCTTGTATCCCGATGATGGAAATCCATGGTGTTGGACTCGAGAGTGTGCAGAGGTTCTGACACGGAATCAAAAAATGGATCTGACCCCTTCTTGCTGAAGACAAGGCTAAAGTACAGACTTAGCTCAAGGAAGACTACTATGCCGAACCAGAAAATAGACGTGTTGAAGCTGAAAGTAGATGAGTACCGAGGAGCATTTGTCCTTAAACTCTGAAACCGATTCGCTGCCCTTCAAGATGACACCGAGGAGGCAACCCTGACGGATCAGTGCCCAAGCTGTCCCAAGATAAAGGTTGAGAAGAAATGCAGCAAACTCAAGGACAACATCAATGAAGCTGCCTCAAACATACTTGGGTTTGTCAAGCATAAAACCAAGAAATGGATCTCAGAAAGGACACTCAAACTCTGCCAAGAAAAAAGAAATGACCAACAAGAAATCCCCCACATACAAAGTGCTATGACAAGAATGTCACATATCGGGAAGAGCTGACGAAAAAGCCTACTGGTCTAATGTTCCCAGTAACATGGAAAGAGCCGCATAACGGAACGATACACGAAAACTCTATAAGATACTTGGAGAATGTACTGGGAAGAAGAAGCAAACTACCATCCTCTCGCTTAAGGTGAAGGATGGCAAAATACTCACAAGTAGCGAGGAGCATATGGAAAGATGGCGTGCTCACTTCCAAGAGTTATCGAGACCAGAAGACAATAGTAATCGAAAACAACCACTTACTGTACCGCAGAACCCCCCACACAACCAGGCTTATGAAATGTATGTACGGACCCACCCTCCAGGGGTGAAGTAATTAAGGCGATCCAAGTTTTGAAAAACCATAAAAGCCCAGGAATAGGTGGGATTCCTGACGAGCTACAGAAAGCTCTCCCTGAGGTGGTGATGGATAAACTTCATAGCGTGATAACTGAAGGCTGGGACAATCAATACATCCCAGATGACTGGAAGACCTCAATAATTGTCCCTATCTTCTAAAAAGGAGACCTAATGGACTGCAAAAACTACCAAGATATATTCCCTATCCCCATTGCTGCCAAGCTGTTCGCAGTCATACCTTTAAATAGATTCAGAGACACCCGAAACAGACGAACGGGACTCAACCAAGCAGGATTCAGGCCGGGCACGGGTTGCTGTGACCAGATTTTTAGCCTGTGACAACTCCTTGAACACCAGTTTAAATACCAGCAAGAAACAATTCAAATCTTCATAGACTTCATTACCACGTTTGATTTCCTCCATCGTGATGCAATATGGGAAGCAATGAGAGAGGATGGTGTGGCTGATAAGATCATCAATCTGCTCAAGGCAAGTATAAAGGCGTTGCAGTGAGCCCGTCCTTCTCAGTCACAGATCTTGACTATGCTGACGATGTGAACATGCTTGCTGAATCTGTTGCAGAAGCCAAGGCTATGATAAATGACATGGCAGTCAAGGAACTCTCGACTGGTCTCCAAAAAAGACTACCAAAAACAAAATCCATGCGAACAGATGGGATGGATGAAACCCCTGTTGCCCTAAATGGTAATCAGATAGAGGACGTCCAGTCGTTCAAATACCTCGGATTGATGGTAAACCTTGCCGGCAAATCTTCAGAAGGAATCCAGAGTCGCATATCGTCAGACTGGAGTGTCTTCCTTCAACTACGGAAGCATGGAAGCAGAGCAAAATATCGCACATGCACAAAGTTCCGAGTGTATGAAGCTTTGGTTCTCTCTGTCCTCCTCTATGGATGTGAAACATGGTCACTTAAAGTAGCCGAAGCGTTGAGCTTGAATATATTCAACCACAAATGCCTGCGCTATGTCCTGGGTATCCGCCTTTCAGATAGAAACTCAAATGAAGAAGTAAGGAGAAGATGTTGGGATCGCCCACTTGTCTCTGACATTGTTAAGCACAGGAGACTGAGATGGTTTGGCCACACAATGGGCAGACCAGATGACCATATAAGCAAAATATGTCTCAAATTTCTACCACTACCGGCATGGAAGAAGAGGGCAGGAGGCTTAAAGAAGACATGGCTAGCAATAGTTAAGTCTTATCTGGAGCTAATCGGAGGATTCCGAAAATACGGCCGTCGCTGGGATCGCCAGTGGAATGAAATGGTGGAGCCTGCCACTCTCAAGTAAAACCTATGGAAGGAGACATGTCGTCATCTGCTGGACGCCACGATGAGTCCGGATACGGCTTGAACGAGCAACAGTACAAGTAAGCACAAGGTTCTTATTATACTGCTGTCATAAAAAGAAAGGAGTTTCGCAGAAAAGCTGTGTTGCTGCTCAATTTTATTTATAGCCACTAGTGAATGCTTCTATTTTAAATTATATACTTCCAGCTGTAATTTTTTGTCTAACGCTTGTCGCCAGTTTCTATCGAGTATAACTCAAGCGAATTTATTTCAATCAGCCTTGTCTTCTCACTTTTTTAGTTCTCGAAAACGTCATTTTTTCTCCTTGCTACTTCTAAATGTTCAGAAAACATTTTGTTGCTACAGTCGTTTGGACCTGGTCGCACCCAAAGATCCTTAATAGCTACCGAAGATCAACGACTCGCATCTTTTTCGTATAACTTATGAAAATGCCGAAGTGAAAATGAATCTCTACGATTGGTTCTTTCCTTTTCGAATAAGATAGGTAGCGGCATTGATAATCGATATAAAATTTCGCTCTGTGGACATTCTAATGACGATTTTTTTATGCCATATCTTCAAATTGAACTAGTATTATTGGTAGCGTTAATGACAAAGATGGAAATACTTGCAGAACTCATGCAGGTAACAGACCGCGGGGTAGCTGAACAAAGAAGGACGAATTTAACAGATTTTTGGCACTTTTTTCGCAGGCTTTGAAAATTCATAGTGGCAACCCTGTATGTTGGCTAGCTTTCTAGAGGGACACTAAAAGTGTCCATTTTTGGCTGATTTGGACACTTTTGTCCTTAAAACTTTTGGTAACCCTGTTTGACGCTCATCTATACAACTTTTTAAATACATTAAACTTCCCCAAAAGCCTTATTAGCAATAGGCAAATTCTAGAATAATTAAATGAACATGTACCCTCAACACCATTAAAATACGAACATGAAGAAGAAGAAGATTTTAAATCAATTTTGGAAAATACTAGCACACCTAGTGGAAACTTGACAATAAGGAGGAGCAGTACACTACTGATAGCTAGACAAAAGCGAAGACGTATCAAGTAAACGTCATCACCACCACCGCCACCAACCACCAGTATATAAAAGGGGAGCGGACGTTACACTACAATTTTACATTCAAAATGGTTGAAGTTCTGAAACGTGTTTATGAAAATATTGGTGAAGTGGAGATGTACCATTGAAGGAATATTTGTAGTAATAGAAAAGATTTGCTCGTGGCGATAGAGATTTCTCCTATAGCGCCACTTATAGCGATGGAGATTGTGTCAACTAGGCTAGCACCGCTCTCAAGTAATGAGAGAAAATTGAATATGTAGACATACAAATGTGGCTTCTTCTTTCTTGAGCTATCTGGAGATCAGATTCCTTTGGGAGCATTTACCTTGGAGACTGGCGAACTAGTTACCTATTATCGGACTAGACTCAGACATACAAGAGAAACGAACACATATAAAAAGACAATAGATTTATTAAACTTACATGCTTAGTTGTACAGCAATGGGTCACTTCAATGACAATAAATGGTGACCGAGATTATTTGCGGTACGAACTCTTTTAGATCTAACTTAACATTAAAATTAAAAAACACATTTACCCCACTCCCAAACGCAGTTCTTTCGTCCTGCGCTGTAGGGACTGCCTGCCATTGGACCAAGTGACCCGAGGACGCAAATTTTCGTCCAATAATCTCTTTGAGATTTTTCAGATGATTCAGGAGTTCACACAGTTTTTTTGCCTTTTAAACTTCCTTAGAAATGTTGTGCATTGCATTTTTTTTGCTACAATTATCTTAGCGAAATTCGAACGACTAGCGCCGTTGTCTGACTGAAGCTAGAAATGCAATTTCTCTTTTTGCTGATTAAGGACTTTTCATTTTTGCAACTAGATTTAGCTTAATTATAAGAAATCGGAATTATCTTTAGAAAGGAACTTTATTTTGGTATTTCAAATACATCACATCTTACTCATGGTACATATCACCCTTCCCATGAAATAATGACGTCCCGTCATTAGTTACTGCCCATTAGGAGTTTTAAAATTTTTCAATTATTTTTCTTATTTTATTCTACATCCCTATCTAAAATTCATCTACCGGACTAAGATTATTTTTGGTTCTAGGTTAGCTACTATACTAAAGATTTTTTTTTCTATATCTAACACTGATTACTTTTACTTTCCAATAAGGTTGGGACTATTCTACTTTTACATTAGTTTTTTTTTTTTTTTTTTTTTGTCTATATGACGTACTACATACTATCTACACAACTTTAAGTGAATAACATGATAATATTACACCTAATTCTACTTGTGGTACATACATGAATGATTTATAACATACAATATTTGGTTCATCATATTCACTGATGACATTAAAACACTTTCACTATTGGGATTTTTGAATTGTCAAAGCTGTTAGGAAGTAACACATGTAGCTTCACATCTATTCGTCACCTTTCGTGTCCTTAGTGTACTACACCCTTCTGTTGTAAATTACTGTCCTTCACTCCTTTTGTCCTGGCAAAAATTTCGAAGCACTTGCGTTATGGTTTCTTCATGGAACAGTTTGAGTTTAGTTGTCTTTACACGGTAAGTTTTCCCTAATAGTCAACTGGGGAATGACCGTTAAATATCGTTCTAATAGTCAACTGGGAAATGATTCTTCCCACTACAGGTGCTGGTGTTTTTCTTCTCAGCATATCATTTTTAGGATTTTTGAGGCACATAGAGAATGTATTCTCGCGTAAAATTGTTCATTTGTGCCTTTTGAAACGGGTTGTCGTCATATTATAG
>JAQQPU010025385.1:0-12058 GCA_029168905.1 Artemia sp. Kazakhstan ARC1039
ACATAACTTAATCTAGCCTAACCTAACCTAACTTAAACATGGAGATAACTCTAAACTATTAACTATTACTAAAGTAAACTTCAACTTTAACAAAGCCCTAAGCTAAGACCTTAGACTGAAACTCTAAACTCTTAACTATTACTAAACCAAACTAGAACTTCAACAAAAACTCTATGCTAAGACTCTAAGCTAAAAACTCTAAACTCTTAACTAAAACTAAACAAAACTAGAACTCTAACAAAAACTCTAAGCTAAGACTCTAAGCTAAAACTGTAAACTCTTAACTATTGCTAAACTAATCTTCAACTTTAACAAAAACTCTAAGGTAAGACTCTAAGCTAAAACTCTAAACTATTAACTAAAACTAAACTAAACTAGAACTCTAACGCAAACTATAAGCTAAGACTCTAAACTCTTAACTAAAACTAAAGTGAACTAGAACTCTAACAAAAACTCTAAACTATGATTAGAAGGTAAAACTCTAAACTCTTAACTATAACTTTACTAAACTAAAACTTCAACTTAAACTCTAGCTTTGACTCTAAGCTAAAACTCTAAATTCTTAACTATAACTAAACTAAACTAGAACTCTAACAAGAACTCTAAGCTAAGACTCTAAGCTAAAAAACTCTAATCTAAAAAACTCTAATCTCTTAACTAAAACTAAACTAAACTATAACTCTAAGCTATTTCTCTAAGCTAGAACTCGAAACTCTTAACTAAAACTGAACTAAACTACAAATTTAAGTAAAACTCTAAGCTATGACTCTAAGCTAAAACTCTAAACTCTTAAGTATTACTAAACTAAACTTCAACTTTAACAAAAACTCTAAGCTAAGACTCTAGGCTGGAACTCTAAACTCTTAACTATTGCTAAGCTAAACTTGAACTTCAACAAAAACTCTATGCTAAGACTCTAAGCTAAAAACTCTAAACTCTTAACTAAAGCTAAACTAAACTAGAACTCTAACAAAAACTCTAACCTAAGACTCTAAGCTAAAACTGTAAACTCTTAACTACTACTAAACTAAACTTCAACTTTGACAAAAACTCTAAAATAAGACTCTAAGCTAAAACTCTAAACTATTAACTAAAACTAAACTAAACTAGAGCTCTAACACAAACTATAAGCTAAGACTCTAAGGTAAAACTGTAAAAGAAAACCAGTTTTAACGAAGTGAGTTAAATCTGGCTCTTAATAAATAAGATTTCAATCAAATCATGCCGATAATCAAAAATTCTTTTTTGGATTCTTTAAATTACCAAAACAAAAATTAAACCTGAAAGTTTTGAAATAATAAATATAAAAAAGAAAGTGAACTTTGGGAACACAATCCAAATTTTCTAATCCCCCTAAATGATCTGCAATTTTTAACATTTATTTTATTTTTATAAATTTTCAAACAGTTTATGGTACCAAACTGTAATTAAGGAGTGACCCGGCTCAATAGTAACTGAAACTCTAAAAAACTAATTTTTTATACTAATAGATAGGCCTATATGAAAAGATTTAGATTTGTATGCTGATTTTAAATATATAAGTTACATCCAAACCAGTCCTATCCATCAAAAGCTATGCACTTGAGAGAATTTGCCTTATTTTCCAAAAAAGGGGGGCAACACCCCCAAAAAAATATTGATCCTTAATGAAAATCACACCATCAGATTCAACGTATCGGAGAACGCTACTTTAGTGGTTTCAAGTTCCTATCTGCAAAAATATGGAATTTTGTGTTTTTTGCCAGAAGAAAGATCACAGATGTGTGTTTATTAATTTTTCCCCAGGGTTGATCGTATCGACCCAGTGGTCCAAGAATATATCTGGAGGGCTCATTCTAACGGAAATTGAAAATTATAGTGCTTTTTCAAGTGACGAAGAAAAATGGAGGGCAACTAGGCCATCTCCCACGCCCACTTTTTCCCAAAATCTCCTTATCAAAATTTTGAGATGGTTATTTCGTTCCGCCTGGTCAAAAACATTACAATTTTGTCTTTAAGGACGACTTAATTCTCCAAAGTCCTCGGGGGAAGAACTACAAGTTTTGAACTTTATCTAATGTTTACAACTTGTATTGGTTATTGGGAAGTATACAGACGTTTTCAGGGGGCATTTTTTATTGTAGTGAGGGGATGGGTTGGGGGTTGAGTGAGAGTATCTTTCCGTGGAAGAAGTTTTCCCTGGGGAAGGAATATTGC
This sequence comes from Artemia sp. Kazakhstan ARC1039, assembly GCA_029168905.1. Classification (NCBI taxonomy): domain Eukaryota; kingdom Metazoa; phylum Arthropoda; class Branchiopoda; order Anostraca; family Artemiidae; genus Artemia; species Artemia sp. Kazakhstan ARC1039. The sequence continues at coordinate 2,197 of JAQQPU010025385.1, forward strand.
TATGAAGGGGGCGCCAGATTTTTTAGCATTGTTGAAAAATCAATCAGAAATTAAATAAAGAAAAACAAATTTTTCAAATGATAGTAAGGAGCAACATCAAAACTTATAACGAAAGTAGGGTAAGATGTACCATATTGCGACCTTTACGTTCCCTTGCAGCTTTCCTAGGCATAGTCTACAACCAGTGGTTATTTGGCAGTGTATAATGTCCTCGAACAGGTTTTTTTCTGTTTTTGTTGTCAATTACACAATGAATGTAGGTCATGAGTTCACATATTTTTATACCTTTTAAAATAGCTTTACGGGGTTTGAGGCACCTTGTTGTTTTATTCCGTGTGATTTTTTCTTTAGATGGTGTTCTTTCAAAAAGCGTGGATTTCTGTTAAATAAATATTTCTTATATTTTTTCCGTTCAATTGAAAGTGAGGATTTCTGTTAAATAAATAATTGTTATACCTTTTAAAATAGCTTTACGGGGTTTGAGGGACTCTGTTGTTTTATTCCGTGTGATTTTTTCTTTACATGGTGTTCGTTCAAAAAGCGAGGATTTCTGTTAAATAAATAATTCTTATATTTTTTCCACTCAATTGAAAGCGAGGATTTCTGTTAAATAAATAATTGTTATACCTTTTAAAATTGCTTTACGGGGTTTGAGGGACTCTGTTGTTTTATTCCGTGTGATTTTTTTCTTTTTACGGTTTTCTTTACATGGTGTTCGTTCAAAAAGCGAGGATTTCTGTTAAATAAACAATTGTTATACCTTTTAAAATAGCTTTACGGGGTTTGAGGGAATCTTTTGTTTTATTCCGTGTGATTTTTTCTTTACATGGTGTAATTTTTTTGGGGGAGATGGGTTGATTGCCAAAAGGTTGTATTAGCGTAGTTATAGTGGAGGGCAAGTTGCTAGCGAAAAGCCCGTGTGGATGAGTTGAAATAAAAAATTTAACAAGAAATGGCTGAAAAGTGATTTTTTTTGGGGGGGATGGGTTGATTGGTAGAAGGATGTATTAGCAAAGTTAAAGTGGAGGGCGAGTAGCTAGCGAAAAATCTAAGCTAATAAGGGTTTTTGACCGTAAACTCTAGTTTTTTGTAGGAAAATCATGGAAAATACAATTCGTTGGCTCATAGGTGAAACTTAAGTCTAGCTTTGGATCGAAAAATAAACTATTTCTGTAGAATCTGAGCTAATAAGGGTTTTTGACCATAAACTCTAGTTTCCTGTAAGAAAATTATGCAAAATACAATTCTCTCGTTCAAATGTGAAACTTAGGTTCATTCTCTGGTTCAAATGTGGAAACACCCGTATGAATGAGTTGAAATAGAAATTTTTTAACATGAAATGAGTGAAAAGTGTTTTGGAGGAGATGGGTTGATTGGCAGAAGGATGTATTAGCATAGTTATAGTGGAGGCCAAGTTGCTAGCGAAAAACCTGTGTGGATGAGTTGAAATAAAAAAATTTAACAAGAAATGGCTGAAAAGTGTTTTGGGGGAGATGGGTTGATTGGCAGAAGGATGTATTAGCGAAGTTATAGTGGAGGGCAAGTTGCCAGTGAAAAATCTAAGCTAATAAGGGTTTTTGACCGTAAAGTCTAGTTTTTTGTAAGAAAAATATGGAAAATACAGTTTGTTGGTTCATAGGTGAAACTTTAGTCCAGGTATGGATCGAAAAATAAACTATTTCTGTAGAATCTGAGCTAATAAGGGTTTCTGAGCATAAATTCTAGTTTCCTGTAAGAAAATTATGGAAAATACAATTCTCTCGTTCAAATGTGAAACTTAGGTCAATTCTCTGGTTCAAATGTGAAACTTAAGCCAGTTTTGGATACTCATAATAATGAGGACTGATGGTTCTAATTCAATATTTTTTTTCATAAAAACAAACTATTTTTTTCAACTTCAAAATTATTCAAATTTATTTTTTTGTACGTATCTTAAAATGACAAAATAGGCTTACGGCTCTAACAATTGTACTCTGTGATTGGTCAGAGACACAATGTGGCTTTCCCACGGGTATTTTATGTCCTGATATCGACACTACTTAGTCTATTGCATGTATTAAATCAGTATTTTTTACGCTGTAGAACGATAAATACATAAGTCATGTCTTTTAAAAAAGTGAAGATGGAGCATTTTAATAAATTGTGTTCACATGTCAATGTTATTGCAGCATTGAATGCTGACAAGGAGACGTATCTAAAGTATGAAAACAGTAAAAATGGTAGCACTATTGGAAATGTATGTGTGCATTGTCATGACAGTAAGGAATTTAATTTCTTTGGAGTGCTAAAAAAATTCAACTCTTCTTATGGTGGATATGCAAGAGTGAGATATCCAGAATTGATAGCACTCAAAGAAAATGCCAACATAAAAATAATAGTTGATGAAGAGGGTCTTCTTGCCAGTGCTTGTGGTAACAAGCTATCTTTTGTTATACCCCATCGTCAACTTTTGGGTATTAGCATTCAACGGAAGATCAAAAGAAGACATGCATACTCTTCTAGCAATATCATAAACCAAATCTTGTCGACGTGCCGAAACTGTTACCTTTGTAAAAATAATGTTGTAATAGACAGTGAAATTGCCGGAAAAATAAAAAGGGCATTGACAGAAAATATCACTAAGGAATATAAAGATGAATCGATGAAAAACAAAGTGCCAGGAAACGTCACTACCATTAATCAAACAATTAATGACCCAAATAATAGCAAAGATGAAGTGCATATTGAACATGTGGAAGACCCCCAATTAGAAAATTGTTCACATGCTATTGTTATTATAGCATTGAATGCTCACAAGGAGAAGTATTTGAACTATGAAACAAGTACAAGTGGTAGCACTATCAGAAACGTAGTCTTGCGTTGTCATGACACTATTGAATTAAATTTCTTTGGAGTACGAAAAAAATTCAATTATACAATTATACAAATCATTTCCAGAGATGTTAGTACTCAAAGAGAATGCCAACATAAAAGTAATAGTTGATGAAAAAGGGTATCTTCATGCTAATGCAATAGGTAACATGCTACCTATTGATAGAACCTTTCGTCAGCTTTTAGGTATTAGCATTCAAATGAAAGCAAAGAGGAAAAGAAAGGCCTACTCTGCTACTAATATCATAAACCATATCTTGTCTACGTGCCGAAACTGTTAAGTGTGTAAAAACAATATGATAATAGACAGTGAAATTGCCAGAAAAATAAAAAGGGTATTGTCAGAAATTATCACTATGGAATATAAAGATGAAACGATGAAAAACAAAGCATCAGCATACATTACTGACATTGATCAAACAGTCAATGAATCAAATAATACAAAAGACGAAAAGCATATTGAGCCTGTTCATGAAACACCAGTAAAATTTGTGTATGATTCAAAATGGAATAATGATTATTCTACTGATTACGAACTAAGAGAAGACAATAACTACAATATCAAGAGAGAACATGGTGAACTATTTTATGGAACAGACTCAAAATGTCCAAAGTTAATCATTGATATTAATAATGTATCATAATATATTTTTGTATTAATATTCTACATAACATTATTTCATTAAAAATATTACATTGTTATGTGTTCATTATTTTTTAGAGTAAGCTAGCATATCAAGCGTTTAGAACGTCTATTAAAACATCGACGATGTAAGAAAAGGAATTTGCGTACATCTATTGTCAGACACATGGAATAACATTGTCAAAATCTAGGTATCAGAATGAAAAATTGTAGGTAAGTAAGTAAGCAAGTAAGTAAGTAAGGAAATAAGTAAGTAAGTAAGTAAGTAACAAGAAGTCACCTCTTGGATACGCAATACACAATATGGAAATATCATTTAAGAAATTATAAAAAAAATTGTAAGCAAGTAACAAACTCTTTCCCGAAGTCACCTCTTGGTTACACAATACAGAAACTTCATTTAAGAAACTATGAAAAATTGTAAGTAAGTAACAAATTCTTTTTTGAAGTCACTTCTTGGATACACAATACAGAAATTTCATTAAAGAGATTATGAAAAAATTGTAACTAAGTGGCAAATTCTTTCTTGAATTCACCTGTTGGATAAAAAAAAAGACATTTCGTTCAAGAAATTATGACAAAATTTTAAGTAAGTAACAAACTCTTTATTGTTTTCACGAGTTAGATATACGATGTAGAAGCAGTCACCTCTTGGATACACAATACAGAAATTTCATTAAAGAAATTATGAAAAAATTGTAACTAAGTAGCAAATTCTTTCTTGAATTCACCTGTTGGATAAACAATAAGACATTTCGTTCAAGAAATTATGACAAAATTCTAAGTAAGTAACAAACTCTTTATTGTTTTCACGAGTTAGATATACGATGTAGAAATTTAATTCAAGAAATTATGAAAAAAATTCTCAGTAAGTAACAATTTCTTTCTTGAAGTCAACTCTTGGATACACTATACGGAAATTTCATTCAAGAAATTATGAAAATATTTGTAAGTAAGTAACAAACTCTTTATTGATTTCACGTCTTGGATATACAGTACAGATACTTCATTCAAGAAATTATGAAAAAAACCCAAGTAAGTAATTTTTTTCTCTCTTTATCACAAACAATTTTCACTTAGCTACACGATGTAGAAATTTAATTCAAGAAATAATGAAAAAATTCTCAGTAAGTAACAATTTCTCTCTTGAAGTCAACTCTTGGATACACAATACGGAAATCTCATTCAAGAAATTATGAAAATATTTGTAAGTAACATGCTCTTTATTGATTTCACCTCTTGAATATACAGTACAGATACTTCATTCAAGAAACGTGATTAAACACGTTTTGAAACTACATGCTGTTTGCATGCCTTTCCTTGGTACCTTTCCAAACGAGCGGGGATTCCCCACTAGTTCCTACACATTGCAAAAAAGTGAGCAGTACGAAATCTCCACGTTTTCAACCATACTTGTTTTTTAGACAACACACCCACAGAAATGTCACACACATAGAGACGAGACACGCACAGACACGACACACAGAGTCACGTTTTGAAACTACATGCTATTTGCATGCCTTTCCTTGGCACCTTTCCAAACGAGCGGGGATTCCCCACTGGTTCCTACACATTGCAAAAAAGTGAGCAGTACGAAAACTCCACGTTTTCAACTAGACTGTTTTTTTAGACGACACACCCACAGAGATGACGCACACATAGAGACGAGACACGCACAGACACGACAGACAAACAGAGTCATAGTGAGAGAGATATCCAAAAAGTTGGGTTGATATAGGTTCACTTTGAGTGGCGTGCCTCTCTAAGTGAACCTAGATCAACCCAACTTTTGAATATTTGCAAGTTTGTTCTTAAATGACAAAAAAAGAAAATAAAAAAAACAGACTCCGGCAATTTCCTCTCAAAAAATTCCAGTCGAAAAACTTCCCGGGAAAGCTACTCCCTGACAGTTCCACCAAGAAAATTATCCCTAAATATAAAACTGTGCTACCAAGTGCAATTAAGATATGAAAAGAATGAAGAAAAGAATGAAGAATAACTCTACATCAGCTCTTAGAAGAGCGTAATGGAACACATTGCAAAAAATGCATAAAAGGACGTATTTCATTGCCCAAATTTTCCAAATCTCAATGAGCCTTCAGATATTGCAAAATATGGGGGTACAGGAATTAACCTATCATCTTTTGTTGTAAATTACTTTATCTACAGTTTTTCTGTAGTGTGAACTGAAATTTGAAAGTACCAGACGAAAAAGGTCCCAACCCAAATAGATAAAGCCTGCTCATTTACCCAATATTCAACTCAATTTCCTCTACTTAAGGCCAAATCGCAGCCTTCTTCTCCCCAGCTTCCAGTTTATCGCATCTACAAGTTGTTCATCTCATTATAATCACGAATGGCAAAGGCTACCCAGATACCTTGCAGTTTTCCATCTTATCGAGGTTGGCAGTGAACGAGTTGAACTGAAAAATATCCTTAAAAAGGCAATTACTACGCTCCTAGGAGAGGAAATCTGGCAAAAAGCTACGGTCCAACTTTTACCCTTCAAAGAAGATATGGAATGCCATTCTAACTTAACATTTCCTCGGATCCCAAGTGTTAACATTTCCCCCAGGAATTTTAAAGAATCACTAGCACCTGAAATGATGGTAGAAGCCCCAAGCCGTAGCAAAAAAAAAAAAAAAAAAAAAAAAAACAAGAAAAAGCCGACCAACACAGTGACCCAGAAATTGACGACCCTTCACGAAGTCTCTTCGGGCCAGGATGATATTCAAAGCGAAACCAAAGTGAGAAGATACCCATCAAGAATGCCTGATGACTAATTAATGTGTGAATTTTCGTTTTAAACTAATTTATCCCTTTCTAATAACATTGCTTTTAATTATTCCGATATAGAAAGTAACTAGCACGCAGACCCTATAAGCAGCCCTGATGATACCTTAACTCATGCTAATTGTAAGCACATTAATATTCTTCATTTGGCTACCAATGTGAAGCCAAAACTAGTCAATGATAATTCCCCTAATTTTCTTTTTTCAACATCCAAAGTATCTGGGATAAACGGCTCAAATTTAAAGATTTAATTTCATTTCATGATGTTTACTCTTTTGATGTAATAGGATTAACAGAAACATGGCTTTCCGATAAAGATGACAGAGGTGATTTTTTACTCCCTGTTTCAAACAGTTTGTAGTAATGAACTGTAAGTAAGGAGCGACCCGGCTCAATGGTAACCGAAACTTAAAAAACGGAATTACATCAAAAGAATACGATTTTAATACACAAATCGTGGCATTTAAACTTTTTTTGAAGGAGGAAACTGTTTGCACAGTACAGGTACTAATCTCTTGACTCTCTTCCTTCAGCTTGACGTCAAATGTAAGGTTAAAGCAAATCCTCTGATGGTCCCCATATTCCCCCCAGTTTTTTACAGGTCCCCATTTGTAGCTGGGTTGACTCTGGCTGAGGTTGCAGAGTTAAACCACTAAACCCAAATACAGACTAAATAATCAGCGACAACAGGACTGAAATCACAGCCCTTACTAACTCTGACACTGCTGTGGGGGGGGGGGGGGATGAAGAAGCTGTCCCCCCAATGGTCTTGAAAAAAAAACCAGGTAACTTTTAAGCTGTTGCTTGCTTTTAGTTTCAACTTTGTTCTTTACTTTGAGCAGATATTTTTTTTAAATATGTCCCCGTTTTTTTATTGCAAAAAAAAAGATTTATTACGCTTCCTAATATGTTCCAAATTGGATATGAATATACCCTCTACATTTGTTGATAGGATAGAAATGGAATTACTGAAAAAATTCCCTGAAAATAAGAAATTTTTTTGTTGAAAAACATGAAAAGAAATCCTCGAAAAAAAATAATACTTTGTGCTTTTTATAATAATATTCGTTGTGTGGCTAGCTAGGTCAATCGGTAGTAGTTTTGTGATAAAATTTAGTAGGAAGGGGAATCAGATCCAGGAATCATTTAATTGTTTTGATTTTTTCTTCCAAGATTTTAATCAAAACTTCAATATAGCTCAAATTCTCTTATTTGAAATAAAAACGCCTAGTGAGCGCTGATAATGTTCTATTCCTTGCGTTTTGGATTCATATAATAACCCTTAAATGTAGAAATGCCTCTATGTACAATACCAAGCTGACTTTTTGCTATCTCCACGTTTTTTCAATATTTTTTTTTATCAGTCCCCCCCCCAAAAAAAAATCAAATAGTCAATGGCAACCAACTGTAAGAAAGGAGTGACCCGGCTCAATAGTAACTGAAATTTTACAAAATAGAATTTTGATACGAATAGATCAAACAGTTCGTGGTAACGAACGGTAAGTAAGGAGCAACCCGGCTCAATGGTAACCGAAACTCTGGAAAACGGTATTTTAATACAAATAGATACATCAAAAGAATTAAATTTTAATGCTGATTTCAAATATATAAGTTTCATCAAGTTTAGTCCTTAAATAAAATTAAATAGAATTAAACTAGTTTCGAGAAAGCCATTTAACCAAATAAAAGTAAAATTAATATTCAAATTATTTTTTAATTATTCATGCATGGTGAGCAAAAATCAAAACCTGCATTGATTCAAAAACATTTCAAAAATTAAATAAAAAAACAAGTTTTTTGTAATTGAAAGTAAGGGACGACGTTATAATTTAAAACGAACAGAAATTATTCCTTATATGAAAGGGGCTGTCCCCTCCTTGACACCTTGCTCTTTACGCTAAAGTTTGACTTTTTCACAGCTCTATTTTTTTAAACAACAAAAAACTTAAATTTAAGTCTTCTCTCTTGTACTCGTACTTACAGCGTAACGAGTGATTTTTTGCATTGCTTGATTATGATTAAATAAAAAAAAGTTTTTTAAACTGAAAGTAAGGAGCAACATTAAAACTTAAAACGAACAGAAATTATTCCGTATATGAAAGGGGCTGTCCCCTCCTCAACGCCTCGCTCTTTACGATAAAGTTTTTTATTGTTTTAAAAAATAAAGTTGTGAGACAGAGTCAAACTTTAGCGTAAAGAGCGAGGCGTTAAGGAAGAGACATCCCCTTTCATATACTGAATAATTTCTGTTCGTTTTAATTTTTAATGTCGCTCCTTATTTTCAGTTTAAAAAACTTGTTTTTTTTATTGAATTTTTGATCAATTTTTAGTTAATGCAGCTTTTATTTTGGCTCACCGTCATTGAATAAGTAAACAAAATTTGCATAAAAATTTTACTTCTGTTTTGCTAAATGGCTGTCTCTAAATTTGGTTCTGACGTAATTTTCAAATTAGCTTACGTAACGAACTTCTATATTCGTATATTTTTCTTCTGGCAAAAAATACAAAGTTGCAGATTTTTGCAGATACGAGCTTGAAACCTATGTTATAGGGTTTTCTGATACGCTGATTCTGATGATGTGATTTTCATTAAAATTCTTTCACTTTTAAGGGATGTTTCCCCCTCTTTAAAAAATCAGGTAAATTTTCTCAGGCTCGTATCCTTTGATGAGCAATATTAAACTTAATAAAATTCATATATTTAGAATCAGCATTATAAGTCCATTCTTTTGATACATTTATTGACATCAAAGTTCCATTTTTAAATGTTTCGATTACTATTGAGCCGTATCGCTTGTTTTTTTTATTGCTTTTTTTATTACGTATATGTTATTACGTATATGATGGGGTTCCCCCCTTAGTCAATGCCACGCTCTTTACGTTAAAAGTTAAGAAAAATTTAATTCACAAACCCCCTTAATCACAGAGGCCTTTTAATTAGAATAGATAGCTCTTTTGAAAGCACTAAAAAAAACTGTAGCGTAAAGAGCGAGGTATTGACTTGGGGGAGAACTTCCTCATATACGTAATAATTTCTTTTCATTTTAAATTCTAATGTATCTTCTTACTTTCAGTTGAAAAAACTTGTTTTTTTTATTTAATTTCTGATTGTTTTTTAAATAACGCTTGGAAATCCGGCATGAGAGTAAAACCTCAAATACATACATTGATCCTTATGGGCTTGCAACTGTTAGATGTTTTGGTCGTATAGGGCTCACTGGACTTCCTTCCATATTGACACGCCTTCATCCTCTGGGGCTTCTCCTTCACTCTTCATCCTCAAAAGGCCACATAGGTACAGTAAATTCTTGATTTGATTTGATTTTCTTGATACCGTCCTTCAAACTCTCCAAATAAGCTGACTTAAGAAGCACGAACTACGACCTATAGGAATTGAAAATATAAATTCATGTCATAAAGTGCTAGCTCTGAAATTATCAACTCAGTCCATTTTTTGGAAATATATCTTTTCCTTATTTAACCACAAATTACCAAAGACAAATAATTGTCTTTTTTTTCTTATTAAAGGGGTAATCCAATTATCTTTAAAAAAAA
>JAQQPU010025386.1:0-10960 GCA_029168905.1 Artemia sp. Kazakhstan ARC1039
AAAAAACTTTAGCGTAAAGAGCGAGGCGTTGAGGAGGGGACAGCCCCTTTCATATACGGAATAATTTCTGTTCGTTTTAAGTTTTAATGTCGCTCCTTACTTTCAGTTAAATTTTTTTATTTTTATTTAATATATCATGGACTGAATAGATGCTTATTAATCGTGCCGTTCCAAACACACTTAATTGTCAAAATTAAAACACATTATCTTAAAGAAAGTGTTGAATACCTGCGATTCTATAATACATTTAATATTAGGTTATACGGAAAATGATGGCACTTATTAGTTTTTGAAAGTGAACAAATTGAAAAAGAGACGTTTGTGGGGTTGTCAGGCTTCAGTAATCGATAATAAAAGGACTAATTTTCAATCCTATACAAAAACCTGAAAACCTACGTGGACATGTTCAAGACGCACGCACTTTAACTATATAATTTAAGAAATTTTCATAAATAAAAGACAAACAGAAAAATAAATAGTCTTGGTATGTTCCCGTCCCCAAGACGAAGAGTTTCGACATTTCCATTACTCTGGCAAAATCTAGCAATTTCGATCCGAAGCGTCCATTTTTGGATCACAAAGATGCTACATAAGCAAATTTACCAATTTTGGCCTTCCAAAGATGAGTTCGTCTCAACCCTCCCCCTTGAGCACCACGACCGAAACCGCATTCTATTAAATATTGTCTTGCAAAATATAGTCTGGATAAGTCTTGCAAATAATATGGATGAAGAAACAATCCAATTGGCAACCAAAAACAAATATAAAAGGGACAAAGGGCATTCAAAGACAAGAAGGGTAGCCGATTCACAGGGGGTCAAAAATACGTGCAAAGCAACATATTGTCTGATCATAGGCAGCGCAATAGTGCTGGCTAAGTAATGAGCAATGTGGGCAGGAGCAAATTCCCAGTATTTTTATGAGGGGGAGGGGGGGGACAAGTAGGGTCCATATCCGGATAGTAAAGGAACATGAAATATAAAAAAAAATCCCCCCAATTTTTTTGGGGGGGGGGGCGGTTGCCCCCCACAAACGACGTCCCTGGATATGGTCGCAATGTGTTACTTTTTTTTTGTCTTAGACCAGAAGGAGTATCGAAGGAGTTGTCACAGAAACTTCGAAAAGGGCTCATTTGATTGGAAATTGAAAGGGCTAGTGCCCTTTTTAATAGTCGAAAGCTATTGGAGATTTTGTCATACTACTCATGTTCATTTTTGCTCGTTTTGAGTTTGACTCGACTATTCATTGTAATTTCTGTTCGTTTTGAGTTTCATTTATTTATTGATAGTGGTTTGTGGTAGTTTTGTGCTTGGAAGATTATTTGAATTTATCTCTGTTCATTTATGGCTAAATGGAGCTCTTTACTTTTCTTTGAAAAACTTGTTTGAGGAAAAAGTTTTTTAAATTAATATTCGAAAAAAGACGCATTTCTGGCAAAGGTTTTTTTTATTTAACGTTAGCCTCTCCATAAGAATATAAGCTGGATTTCATCTACTCAGTAAAGGTTTATGCAGATACAACCTTAAACAGAGATTACCTTTTCACACGAACCTTTACTTACTTTAGAAACTGGCTATTTCTTTTGGATCCTTAATTCATTTTGTAATCAAAAGCTTTTCTTCCATCATAGTGTTTATTTCAACTGGGAAATAAGCTGAAGCGTTTCTAATTTACTGCCTCAAGGTGATTATCCTTGGTAATACCTTGAATACGAACCACGCCCAAAGAGTTCACAAAAAATATGTGCAATTTAGTAAAGGAAATCTCTTAAGGGTGGGGTTTGGTGTAATTTCGGTAAGAGGGACAAATTTGGACAGAAGACCTCGGTTTTATCTATTTGATAGTCAAGAAAAATGATGACCTCATTCTAGCAAAGTCACGAAAAAGCATTATGAACTGACAAGGAAAATATCCCCGCTGTGTTGGAAATGTCTTTCTTTTTCACTTTTTATTTTTGGGGGTTCCCTATTAATTAATTGAAACGGTTAGCTTGAATATTAAAGATAAAAGTAGGACATGCCACAAAAACTCAAATCCACCGGTCAATTCTGTACTAATAGAAAGAAGAAGACAAAGCACAATCATCATAATTATAATTATATTGAATAAACTAAAGCTGCTGATGGTGCTTCTTTGTCGTTCTTGTTATGTGCAATCAATGTAAAGACTTGGATTTAGAGACAGACTTGGGTCCTTCTACGTCTGCTGATTATGATTAAGTGTAAGGTTGACTTTTCAGGTCCCACCGGCCGCAGTTTTTCTTTAAATTGTTTGTTTAGGCTCCACCTCAAGAAGTCTATCGCAGCCTAGGAACCTTTGATTTATCTCAAAATATACAACACAAAATATTGCAGACTTAAATATTTATTGCTGGTTTGATGACTTGTCGAATTTTGTGTTAGATATTATAATAAGAGTTGTCCTAAACATGAGGAGGGCTGTCGTCCTCTAAACCCTCTCTGGACATTATAGTCTAGCTTTTTTAGTACAATGCTTCGAAAACATTGGCTCATTTAGAGGTAGTCTATTTGCTTCGCAAAATGAAGCAAGATTTTTGCAAATATGAGAAAGATGGCCACACAATCAGACATTTTTCTCAAGTGATTCATGGCATCGAACGGTAGGCTAAATAAAAAGTGATTCTTTGTCATTGTCATTAGATTCCAAAAATCGAAAAACTACTTCTTTTATAATACTATGTAAATCAAAATAATCTACTTTCAGCATTGATTCCAAGTAAGTAAAATTCATTAAGCTTTGGTTTAGAAATGAAACACTTTTAGCATGAATATTTGTAGAATGTTATGAGAAAGAAGGGAAACACTTCATGAAATTGACAAGATTTCCTTACAAATTCTAATAAAAATTCCAACTCGTGAAAGACCAGAAACGGTGCCTGTAACTCCCTTCCTATCAAAATACAAAATTCCAGGGTTATAAACAAGTGCACATTTGTGTGTTGGTGTGCTTTTTCTCCAGGGGTTATTGTATTGAAAATATGCTGTGGTCATACAATATTGGGAGAGGGCTCATTTGAATTAAAATATAAGTTTCTAGCGCTGTTTCAAGTATTTAAACATTTAACAAATTGCGTGAGCAATAAAAATTAAATTTAAAATTTAACTTTAGCAGAAAACAGCTTACGTTATACCCAAATTAATTATGTATAAATAAATTAATTTGAGTGAAGAAACAAGACAGGAAACAAACAGAAGCTATTAAACAGGGGTTCCAAACTGAAAAAGAACATTATTTAGCGCCATAGTGGGGATTTTACCACCTCTCAAACCCCACAAAAGGCTAGATTGTAGTTAGCACTCCACTGAAAACCAGATAGATTACTTGAAGTGAAAGCTTTTGTAGAACTAAGTGTTCCTTCTATAAATTTGGAAGGGATTATTCTAAAAGGAGGAGACAAGTGAAGAAAATAAGTTATTCTTAAACACTCAAAATAAAGATAATTGCCCCTTATATTTTGTCTCGTAAAAATTTTTCACAAATAAACAGGATCCTGCTGCCCCTCAAAGCCTCAAATAGGCTAAAGTGTCATCTGCGCTTTATTTTAAACTAAATAAATAGCTTAGAAAGAAATTTTAGTTTGATCAGTTATTTTTATACACTTAAAGGAATACATTTAGAACAAAGACTGTTAAAAATATTTAATATCAAGTAAACAACATTAAACTGATTGTTAAGAATATATTTAAGTTGAAAAAAAGAATTCATGTGAATTTGAGCAGGATTTTATTTTTAACACTTAACGGTTTTTTTTAGTTTTTTCTATGTATTATTGTTATGTTGGCGAATATGTTTTAACAATAGTATTAGTTGATGATAACTGACCACAGAGGCGTGGTATTATTAGCTGCACCGGGAGGTATTGCGGGTGAAGGAGCTGTAAAATGGTGTTTGCTTTTCTAAGAGATCCAAAATAATTTTGCGGCAATATCAACCCAAAATTTGTAATAAAAAACCTCTGAAATCCTTATATTCTAGCTTTAATAAAAATAAAATGGTATCTATGGAAAATTAGAAAATATATTTGGCATTATACTTGACATGGTCGCTAAATTGCTGCTTTGTTGAGAGGAAGTTTTTTTAGAATCAAATATTTACTTAATATATTTTAGTTTTTGGACTTCTATAATGCAACATTAGCCTACTGTTTTTCCTCAACCAATTGAAAAACGCTTTGATACCAGCTTTACTGGTCAGGGGATGCCTATCTCTTCTAATTTCCCCCTAGCATTAAAAAATACTTTTTGGGAGTGTTTTTATTGAAAAATTGGAAAAAATTCATCCTAGATATAAAAATTACAGTTTTACCTGCTTCCCTAGACTTTTGTGAATTGACTCCACTAACTTAGCCAACAATTAGTCTAGCCTAACCACTAGAACTAGCCTAGCTTTGTTAGTCAGCATATTATTTATGAAAATATTAAAAGGACTTGGACGGGGAATATACAATGTGGGGATTGTAAACCCCAGGATTAAAATTTTCCACCATGGAGACTGTAATGGTACTTTTTTCTATCCTTCCCAGCCCTTCCACTCTAGAGATGACCCCTAAAATGTATTTTTAGGTGCCATAACCAATCCAACGCCATTTCCGAGAAATTTCAGCCTCTTTTCTGCAATTCCTATCAATTTATTTTCGTAATTATATTTTACTATTAAGATGAATCGAAATAATAGTTACCATTCTTGAATCAGTTGCAAATTCTTTTTTTTCTAATGAGGCAACTTGTTTTCAAGCGCATTTTGAAACTTTTGGCTGCCATGGGGCGCGGTTCCCTCTTTGCTAGGTTGAACCTACCACAGCAACCATGACAGTGTAACATTCAGAAAGACCATATTCCTTTTTGGGTGGTGTCAAGGGTGTATCCAGGATTTTTTTAGGGGGGGGGGCAAAATAGGTTGATCCGATAAACTATCGTTAGGAGCAAGTTTAAGTAACGCAAACTTGAGTTAATTAAGTAAATTATACTACTTTAGACTACACTAAGGTGGGCGCGCGCGCCCTCCTGGATCTGCCACTGGGTGGTGTTTCCCCCTATGTGAAAATTTGTACCTATTTCATGATTATGCTGATAACTTTTATAGGCAAATTTTAAACTGATGAATTTTATACATCTAATATCAACATAATGAGTAAATTATTTTGGTGTATACATCCTTCTGAAAATACCTTCATAAATGATCTTTAAACTCAAACGTCCTTGCCTGAAAAAACTTCTTGTAAAAGTGGGAAATCTTACGGTCATAAATTGGCACAGCAATAGATAAAAGCAATAGTAATTGGAAGATTATACTGGTCAGATTAGTGCTTAAAAGACAGATTCTGTATTTTGTGGTGTTTCATTACATTGAAGTCTCTTGAAATTTAACAACTAATTTAAGGTTTTTGTTGTTTGGAAACTTTAACTTTGTCGTGCTTTTGTTCATATCATGGACGCCCATAAGCTGAATTCCAGGGGGGGGGGCAAACCTGGTGTAATTGACACTTTTAATGCTATATAATATTAATCTCAGAACAAAAATATAAAACTAAGGCAGCAACATTCAGCCAGGGGGGCACCCCCCTGCCCACCCACCCCCGTATGGGTGCCCATGGTTCATATAAAACCAGAATTAGAAGAAAATAACGTATGCATTAATTCAAACAATTAATAAGTAGGTTACTCCTGGACACCCGGTGAATCACGTCTATGTAAGGGTGTCTGAAGGATTCATTTTTGCGGAGTACTTATACAATTAGATTTGTTTTATGGTCACCACATGAGATATTAACCTGTTTTGTAACAAGACTAGGGGCTTGAGTTGAAACTTTCAGGATTTTTTTTACCGGGGAGGGGGAGAGGGTTGGGGAAAAGGGTTTTATAAACTGGTACTTGTTTATTATATACAACACACTCGAGAAGTGAAGTTTGGTAAATGCCAATGAAATAAAGCAAAATTATGATTAAAATTCATAGTTTAGAAACAAATTTGGGCTATATATTTGCACATTTGGAGGGGGGGGGTAAAGCATAGCATGCATTAAATACGTAACCTAGACAAACCTATTTAACTTAATGAAAAAAGATATGATGAAAATAGAATACTTTGTACGCAAAATTGTGAAAACTACAACTAGGAAATATGCTACCAGACGCAGAAATGTCCTCAAGAATCGCGTTAAAATGAACTCGGCCTTCTGCCTTTACTGCCGCCCGCCATATGTACTCTACTAAGCCTGAACGTAAATGATGGCGGGATGTACCTCGGTGCCGTTTGTTCCTCCACTTTAGGGAATCCCACATTCTCTCTTCTTTTTGCTTTTTGGACAGAGGCGCCGGTCTCTGGGTTGGCAAAATTATGTTTGTGGTTCAGTTTTAAATGAGTGTAACCTGCTTGTTCCAGCTCAGTTGTGTTGTATGCCTTCCAACAATCTGAAGTGATTCTTTAGCATCCATGGTGAGACACTATATTCAATCACTAGTCAAAGCAAGCTAACCGGTGCCCTCAAGAATCGCGTTAATAATGAACTAAAATGAACTAGGTCAACAATCTCGTTGATAATGAACTTTTCTTTGTCTTTGAGACGGTCAGCCGACGCCGAAGCTCCCAAGTTAATAATCTACAAATGACCTTCACAATTTGCTGATAAAATATTCTTTTTTCATCATATTTTATTTTTACCAAACTTCACTTCTCGAGTGTGTTTTATATAATAGACAAGTACCTATAAACTTGTATTTGGGGGAAGGGGCAAAATAATTTTTCTCAGATATTCATGAAAGTATACGCTACGGATATTTTTCTTTTGATATTTGTGGCCTGACAGGTTCTTTGTCTAGTTCTCTATTAATCGACGCTATCATTTTAACATATTTTACAGATGGAAACATAATCCGTTTTTCCATCAGAACTACGTCAATCATTCAGTTTCAGAAACAATCTCAAATTAACTGGGCGTAAACAAGACTTAAGTTTCATAAGAAATTGTACATTTGAACCAACCTGACATTCAAACCTCTAGGGATTTGTTTAATCTAGAAGTTCCCGTAAAGGTTACCTTACGCGAAAAAAGTAAATGAGGCAAGACGTTTGGCAGATTACCTTAGAATTTGGGGAAAGGAGATTAACTGTATGCTCAAACTTATTTGCTGAATATTTTCAGAAAAATAGCAAGATGGGTTTTACTGTCCTGGCTTCGTAAGCAATGAAATAACCGAGTTTCATGCTCTGAACAACACCAAACCGTGACAGCAGGTGCTTTGTTTTAATTTTAGAGACACTTTTAGAATTAACTATGTTTGATCATAAAGCCAAAACCTAAAGGTCAAACCGTTGTTTGTAATGATCGGTAGGTAAAAAACGACCCGTGTCAATAGAAACAAAATTCTAAAAAAGAAGTGTCGATATAAATAGGCTGCTGCATGTATTACGGCACTTAAGTACTTCTTGTATTACAGTACTTCAAAATATTGATATTACATTAGTATTACAGTACTTCAGATATTAATTCAGATATTAATATTACAGTATTACATTACTTCAAAATAATGAGATTTTGTTGCTGATTCAGATGTGCGAGCTTTAAACCCAGACATGAAAAAGTCTTTAAATATTAATTCACTCATCAATAGCTGTTAGCATTGCAGAATTCGTATATTTTCAGAAAAATATTTTTAGAGTGTAATCCTGGTGATTAGAAATATTCATCAAATTTATGAAATTTGTTTATTAAAACAAATATAAAATGTTTGAGAACCGTAGAAGAAAATTATAAATCCCAAATTTACAAAATAAAATGTTTCGTGTTTTTCCCAAGAAGACCGGTAAGGTAGGCCTATATTTTTTTTTCATAAGTATTATTTTCGTAAATTCTCTATTTCAAGCGATGTTCTTATCAATTGTTGGATAACAGGAGGAGACTCGTTTAAATAAGAATCTTATGATAAACTACCATGTTCAAGTAACATAAGAGACCGGAATAAACATCATATCCAAAATACATAATCGTTTCACAAAAAGGGTTCAAGTAAGTAGGCGAGTACAGGTTAACAAACCAAATATTGCTATAATTATGCCTTTTCTTTGGTAGATTAAATAAAAAAAAACAAGTATTTTTAACTGAAAGTAAGGATTGACATTAAAACTTAAAACGAACAGAAATTATTCCGTATATGAAAGGGGCTGTCTCCTCCTCAATGCCTCGGTCTTTACGCTAAAGTTATTTATTGTTTTAAAAAATAGAGTTGTGAGAAAGAGTCCAGCTTTAGCGTAAAGAGCAAGGCGTTGAGGAGGGGACAGCCCCTTTCATATACAGAATAATTTCTGTTCGTTTTAAGGTTTATTATTGCTCCTTGCTTTCATTTTAAAAAAACTTGTTTTTTTATTTTATTTCTGAACGTTTTCAAATTAATGCAGGTTTTGATTTTGGCTCACCGTACATGAATAATTAAAACGAAATTTGCAAATTAGTTTTACTTTTTTTGGCAAGATGTCTTTCTCGAAATTTTTTTTAATTTTATTTAGGAACGTTTTTATTAGTAATAAATATATGTAACTTACGAACTATCTTACGTAACAAACTTCTATATTTGTATATTTTTATTACGTATACTAGGGGGGTTCGCCCCCCTAGTCAATACCTCGCTCTTACGATAAAGTTCAAATTTTTTTCTAGTTCTTTAAGAATGACCCCTTAATCACAAATGCCGTTAATTAGAATAAATAGCTCTTCTGAAAGTAGCCTACTAAAAAAACTTTAGCGTAAAGAGCGAGGTATTGACTAGGGGGCAAACCCAATCATGTATGTAATAGTTTCTGTTCATTTCAAGTTTTGATGTTGAAAAGTTTTCAGTTGAAAAGTTTTTCAGTTGTAAATTTTCTGATATTTTTTTTAAAATAATGCTGGGAAATACGGAGCCCCCATAGAAATCTCGCTTCCTCCATGAAAACTCCCTCCATGGAAAGATCCTCCCACGTAACTCCCTATCCCCCCCCCCCACTACCAGAAATGATCCTCCCCTGAAAACGTCTGTATACTTCCCAATAACCAATACTATATGTTAACATTGGGCAAAGTTCATAACTTGCAGCCCATCCCCCGGGGACTGTGGGGGATTAAGTCATCCTCAAAGGCTTGGTTATTATACTTTTCGACCATGCTGAAAAAAATGGCTATTTCAAAATTTTGATCGGGTGATTTGGGAAAAATGAGCGTGGGAGGGGGCCTAGTTGCCCTCCATTTTTTTGGTCACTTAAAAAGGACGCTAGAACTTCTACTTTCCGTTCGAATGATTCCTCCCGCGATATTCTAGGACTACTGGGTTGATACGATCCCCCCTGGAAAAAAAACAAACAAATAGACCTAAACGCGCATCCGTGATCTTTCTTCTGAAAAAAAAATTTACAAAATTCCACGTTTTTAGATAGGAGCTTCAAACATCTACAGTAAGGTTTCTCTGATACGCTGAATTTGATTGTGTGATTTTCATTAAGGTTCTATGACTTCTAGGGGGTGTTTCCCCTTTTTTTTCGAAAATAACGCAGGTGCGTAACTTTTGATGGGTAAGATTATGAAACGTAACTCTATGAAACCTTTATATTTGAAATCACCATAAAAATTTGATTCTTTTGATGTATCTATTGGTATCAAAATTCCTTTTTTAGAGTTTCGGCTACTATTGAGCCGGATCGCTCCTTACTTACNTTTTTTAGAGTTTCGGCTACTATTGAGCCGGATCGCTCCTTACTTACAGTTCGTTACCACGAACTGTTATGATATTCCAAGATATAAAGATAAGACACTCAGAAATATTCCGCTTACTACTTAATGCACTTTAAAAAACCAGTAGAAAATAGGATTTTCGACATTTAATTTTGGAGCAGGTCGTGATTATGTTTATTTTATTGACTCTGTCTCACAACTTTATTTTTTAAAACAATAAAAAACTTTAGCGTAAAGAGCGAGGCGTTGAGGAGGGGACAGTCCTTTTCATATACGGAATAATTTCTGTTCGTTTTAAGTTTTAATGTCGCTCCTTACTTTCAGTTTAAAAAACTTGTTTTTTTTATTTAATGCTAGAAGAAGCCACAGGAAAAACAAGAGGATTTAAATTCAAATTGTTCCTTAAGTAACATTGAGCGTTCTATAATGCTAATATTTGTGTACTTGTCATCTTTTTCCTAAACGTGAGGCCGCAGACATAATTTATTAATCATCCCTTTTGCGTTTATCAACGCTTTTTATCCGCATCCCCTAAATAATTTACTATCCACTTTCGCGTGCTGAGCGCGTGCTTTCACATCTGCTCTTCTGCCTCTGAATATACATTGCTGCAGCTTCCCCATCTCAAGCAAGACCACCTGCTTTGAACATCTCCCTACGCTACTATAAAATGCCAATTGTGCACTTCGAATAGCATCTGTCAATCCCGGCTCGACAAGAAACAGTAAAATTTTCAAAGCAATGGGGTAACTCTATTGTTGTGCCCCAAAGGATATGTGGCTTTCGTTTCCGTCTCTATACTGCTGACACCAAATTTAAAATAAAACTATTTTAAAGAAAATACACTATTCTAATTTTCATTCAACGCAAAAGCTATTATCATATTGTATTTATTTATTAAGTTGAACCCATTGAAAAAATATTCATTAAAAGAAAGAAAAGTATACCTGGGACTGCTAAATTTCAGGTACTAGATGGCAAATAGTGGAAAAGCAAACACTGTGCTAAATATAATTTTACTGTCATTGGCAGCAGAAAAAAACATCTTCGTGTATAGTAATTATCAAACAGTTCTTGGTAACGAATTGTAAGTAAGGAGCGACTCGAGCCAATAGTAATTCAAACCCTAAAACCGGAATTTTGATAACAATAGATGCATCAAAAGAATTGGCTTTTTATGATGTTCCATGTTACATAATTCTTTTTTTTTAGTTTAATAACAACGAGAGAGAAAGAGAG
>JAQQPU010025388.1:0-12058 GCA_029168905.1 Artemia sp. Kazakhstan ARC1039
ACACAGTCTGGACCCGTTAAGGAAAACAGTATACAAAGATAACGGGAAAATAGTAACCAATGAATTGTCAGGGCTACGAACTTATTTTCCAAATTTTTGTTTAGAACCCCTAATATGCTGGAGAGCCCTATAAAGTGTAAGACAGCATATTGCGGGAAGGAAAAAAACCTTTATAAGAGTACGGAGGGACATAGGGTAATAGCAATTTCTTCTTGTAGAAAATGTGGAAGTTTTACTGGTGGGCTGTTTTATCGATATTATTCTTGGGAGAAAGTGCTAAGATGACAAAAACAAAATTAGAGGGCGAGAAAGTACAATTAGTTGACGGAGGAATTATAATGCAAAAACGCCAGGTGAGAATTGTAGAAAATTACTGGCAACTCCTATTTGAAATAGATTTAGAACATTTACAAAAAATGCTAGATACCATAAGATTAAAAAAGGAGTCTTATCAAAAGATAATCGAAACCTTTTTGTTGAAAACTAGTAACCAAGAAGAAAAAATAATTTTGCGAAAAACCAGATATGAAAGAATTGCAAATATATCCCATAGCTTCGAGCAATCGGTGCTTGCAAAATTGTACGCAATAAACAGACAAGTAGAAGCAATAATGCATGTGACGAAGCACCGTACAAATGTTAATGTTCAATCACTAATAGAAGAACAAAATAAAACGAATATAGCTTTCGAAGATATACAAAAATATTATTTGGAAATAATACATGCCAATATCCCAGAGGAAGAAAAGACAAAAATATCGAGCAAAACATATTTTCATAGCGAAAAAGAAAAAAATCGTTATGGCTAGCACAGAATGAAAAAATCTCGAGTTTAAATTGGACTTTGGGGGAAATTTACAATATATTCAGTAGAATAGAGAATTTATTGATTAATGAAAGTAAAGAAGATAAGCCGTTATATGGAGAATATTTAGCCACAAGCATGTTAGAGCTAATGACGCATCTACAAATTTTAAGTGATTATACAATAGAAGTTCAGAGAGCATTAGGGTTATTACAGCTAGGACAAATTCCGAAACTTCTGTTGCCTCCAAAGGAGTTAAAAGAGATCTTGCAAAACATACAGTATTTTGTATTAAAGGAAGGGTACTATGAATTACCTTCGGGGTTAGACCCGATAGACCCCTTGAGCTGGTATGCTAAGCTATTAAAAGCGTCTTATTTTATATTAGCAGGAAACCTCCAAATAAACGCGAAAATACCCCTAGTTCAGAAAAATAGCGTATTTACAATGTATCAAACTTTTCCAATGGCAACAGGGGCCCTACAGGGAGTAGTAATCACCATGACAGCAACTTCAGCATATGTACTAGTAGAAAACAACCGAGAAAGAATAATTTCTCTAGAAAAAATGTGGGTCATGGACGTTTTAGAAAATGGTATTTTTAAACTAGAACTGACCAAAAAAGGACTAAAAAGGACACAAAATGGGAATAGTTTAAATTGCTGGGAAAACATAATTCTAGAAAATTGACAAGGCATTAAAAAACATGCCATTGGGAAGTCTCTAATCCTTCAGAAACTACAACTGAAGGAATTATAAAAGTAAGCGTATCAGAAGTATTAGTTTCAAATAATGTTACGCTAGATGGAACTTGTGTTCAAGACAGAAAAATACCAAATTTCCCACTAGTTATATCGACAATGTCAGAATGTAATTTATAGTACAAATATACAAATTTCATTCTTAAAAGAGAAAATAGACAAAGATCAGAAGAAAACACAAATAAATTAACTCCATTAAAAATTAAAACAATTTTACCAGGCAAATTAGAATTTTTTTCCAAAAAAGGTAGTAAACATCTAGTAGAAACTTGGAAAAAGAATTTTAAAGAACCTATTAGTTGGGCCCAAAAGCTGAAAGATATAAAACAAGAACAAGAAATAACCCTTAGTCAAGCAGAAGTTACACTGAGAGTAATAAGGGAAGAAAGCATTCAATTTAATGAATTATTTTTAGAAGGGTGTATAATGGGAACAGTATGTGTAAGTCTATTTATACTTATAACAATTTGGGCCATTTATCAAAAGAGTAAAATACCAGGTGTCAGACAGGAAGTAACCGAATTACAAGAATTGACAATAACGCCAAGGCAATTGCAAATGATCCAAGAATATGCAGAATACGCAGGGATTACGCGTTAATTTACAACACGTTCAAAATTTTTTGGTTTTTAGTATTTATATATGATCTATATAAGGAATATTTATTACAGATGAGAATTTGGACAATAATTTGCGTTTTTAAGCTTCTCCAGCCTATTGCGGCCGAATTTAGGGTTGTAAAAGGATTACCGTTTCGCAGAATGAATACAATCAAACCCATGGGAGGCTACTGGCAAACCGCGATTAGGTTTGATGCTTCGGCCTTACATGCCCTCCAGAACCAAGTAACGATACTTGCAAATAATCTGGAAATGACAAGAAGAGATTTAGAAAAAACTTTTAACCCGCCTCCTTTCACACCCCTTCAGGTAATAGAAAAAGAAATAAAAGTATCTTTATTTCAAACTCAGGCAACGTTGTTGTTCAATGTACTGAACAACCAAATTTATTGGGTTTTAGAAGATATAAAAAGAATGGTAATTACGCTGCAAAAACAAAAACAAAACAAAAACGAACCAGACAATACATTGGCCAGAAAGAAAAGAAGCTTAATCGGTATTGTAGGGGAAATCTCAGAACATATATTCGGTACGATATCTGAGACAACGTGGAAGGAAGCAGAAAAACGAATAGGGAAAGTCGAAGTAACACATCAAAACCTTCTACACTTGGTAGACAAACAACTAACAATCTTAAAACATCACGAAACAAGGATATCCAAAATCGAAGAAAAAGTTAATCAAACAATCAATACGCTTTCCATTTTTAAAAAGGAGATAACCAATGCAGTATTCATAACTCTAAAACGAATAATAGGAAATCAAAGTGAAATGATAGAAGATATAAATCTTCAGATGGCTCTACAGCTATTATCTAGTGCCATCATGGAAATATCTCATGAATTTAATCAATTAGAGTTAGAGTTTCTAACCCTTTTGACAAAAAATTTACCAGCACGACTTCTAAGCCCAGGTAAATTAATAAAAGTACTCAAAACCATAGAAAGTCATTTACCTTATCAATTGAGACTAGGATTAGAACCAAATTTCGAGAATATTTTATACTTTTATAGCATGGCGGAAAACTATTTGCAAATTAAGCAAGGGGAGTTATGGATATTCTTAAAGGTACCCCTAGTTAAAAACAAAGAATACGCACTGTTCCAAATAGATACTTTTCCTACAAGGTTGACGAACACCACAAGCTGGATTAAGACAGATAATTTGCCCCCATATACAGCCATTTCCAAAATAAAATATAGGATACCAGAGCAACAGGAAATAATCAAATGTCAAAACGATAAACTTCCCTTTTGCAACTTAGGGACTATATCACATCTATGCGCAAGAAAAATCTGTGCTATTATATACAGATTATAAATCTGTACTTTGGGAGGAGTTGGATCACTCAAATCCCGTACCAAAAGAATGTGATGCTAATATAGTAAGCGAAATTAATCTTGAACTATGGAAAAAAATTAGTGAAAATGATTTCATATTCAGCGTTCCACAACCCTATATGGCGCAGTTGAGATGCGAAAATTCTTCAGGGTCGAAGAGTACAAGAGATATACGAATAGAAGGGATGGGCCTGGTTAATATTAACCCATCCTGCCGTTTAACGACAAGAGAGACAATTTAATCATATCCATTGTGGAAATTACGGAGATAAATATGGACAAATGGGGTATAAAACCGATACCCAACATAAATCTTTTTAAAGCAACAAATTTGGAACAAGATAATGAAAAAATTAAGAAAGTACAAAAGATGTTAAAGAAATTAACTGATATTTCCATACCGGAAAAAATAAAAGGAGAAACACCCAGATTTCTGACAACCCTGGAAAATCTAAATAAAAATCTAGACATAAATTATCCCATTTTCCAAACAGAAATAGAAAAAAACACTTACTGTAAAGGCTTATTAGCCTATACTTGGGGATATTTCATAACTACTATTTTGGTTCTGGGATTGATTATATGTGGTCTTAAATATTGGTATTCTATGAAACATCAAACCCTCGGGGGGAAGGATATAAGAAACCCTGTCTGCGCAAAACCATAATCTATAGCAAAAAAAAAATGCTTATCTACAACCGCAGACAATTCGGTTGGCACTATGATTTCATAAATATGAAAGTAAAAGAGAAATCTATGATTGATAATGAGGCGATTTTATTACTGTGTCAGCAATAATACTTGTTACTGTAAATAAATTAGCAATTCGAGTGTTTACTGATGAAAAAAAAGAGTTATACCACTTTTTAGTGTTGCTTGCGAAAAATCGACTTAAAAAAAAATGCTTGATGCTTTAAAGTAACTTCTAAAACTTTAACCAAATATATTTTTAGGTAAAAGTTTTTTGTTACTTAACATAATTGTGTAAGTTATTACACAATGCTTATATATATATATATACTATGTTTTTATTAACTTTAAGTTTTAACTAGTGATTTAATGGTATATGTAAATGTTGGACTTCGATTCATCGTATAATATTTTTATTGTGAAACAATCTGTTAAGTGATTAATAATTCTATATTAGGAGTAAACAGAGGAGAAAGTAATTAAAAGTAATTAACTTTCGTTAAAAAAAACTTTGAGTGTTTCTTTCTACTATATATGTAAAACTATATGCTTTGTATTTATACTAATGTGAATATTTTTTTTAGATACAGCCTTAGCTAATTTTTTTTGGAAATCAAATCTTTCGTAGCATCCTTTCAGATCCATCTTTCTTTCTACCATATTTTGAAACATTTTTGGAAAGTAACAAATTTTGAAGAAACTTCAAATGTATCCTGAGACTATCATCTCATACCATCAGAAACCAAACCATACTTGATCAACTGATATTTTAGAAAATATAGCAGTCTTACAGACTTCATTACAAGTTCATTAATAAGTGAGATAAAATCAGAACTTAATTTAGGCCTGGATATTGTGCTACATAGCCCAAATGGCTTATGCTATTGAAATATGTGAAAATGCTTTGTGCTGGTAGAAAATATGAAAATTAAAAAAAAAAAAAAATAAAAATGTTATGTATAATTTACCCAAGGCATTTCTAAAACGAAAAATAAACGGTATATCAACCACATCACACAGATAAATAAAATTATTATTGGGAATTAAATTTAAACTCAAATAATTCATAAGCTTTTCTAATATAACTTGAAATCTAATATAAGCGAAACCGCTAATATTATGTTTAAGCCGCTTGGGGTCAAGTTAAAACAGAAGATGCATATGAACAAAGGTAAAAGAGTAATTTTCAGTCCTAGAGACAGAGAAAAAGAGAAACAAGGATGAATTTCAAATTGAGATCCTTCGACAAAAAAAGAACATGGCCTATATTGGACCAGAAACATGACCCTAAGGAAACCCATTGAGGGTAGATGCACATAATGACCCAAAGATGGCAGCATAATAGCTGTAAACAAAATTCAGTTGTTTTAAAAGTAAAATATTGAGAATTGGGACAATTCTTCTTTAAATGGGTAGTATTGTGGTAAAACTTTCTAATTTAGTTAATTTTTAATTTAGTAAAAATATATAAGACGCAAATACGAAGTTTTGAAATACCACTTTTTATTAAGATAAGGAACATTTCCTGCCAAGTTCTGTTTAACGGGAAATTGAGAAATTACCACTTCCTAGAGATTACGTGGAAAGGTGTGGTTGATAAAAATGTTTAAAAGATACATTTTATCGGAAGGGGGAATCTGATACTAACTTTATGCCGGACTGACCTCTGGTCCGTTGTTTTTAGAAATACCTTGGAATCTTGTCTTATCATTGTAAGCGTCTAAGTATCTTATTATATATTATTGTAGTTTCTGAGACTTGTGGTCTACTTGAGACAGCCAGTCCCAGTAGAATATCTATATCTGTTATTATTATATGTTAAATGAATAAAAGTATTGTATTTTAGACAACCTCTCTACGATCTACCTTTAGCCCTCGAACATACCCAGTTGGTACGCCTCATTAGTTCGGTCATAGCCTAAGGCACGCTACCAAAGTTTAATTACCTTAGGGCCATAGTTTATCTCCCCTATAAAGGGAAAATAAAGGCATCTACGACTACAACACCCAAATACCATAAAATACACTTCACAGCACTTGGTTAAGGATCTGTTCTGAAAATGATTGCATAAAATGTGCTCAGAAGAGGGGGTTCTGCTCAAGACACCTAGGAGAGAATACCCCAGAAGTTAGGTGAGTTTTATATGTCCTATGATAATTATTTGGGTATGGAAAATCGGTCATTGTTACACTTAAGGGCCACATCTGATTTCTTCACAATTCTAAGATAATAATCAAAGATAAAATTGAAAGTGAAACTTTCAGGGAATTTTGAGAGGGAAGTTGAGCTAAAATGGAGCACATAATTTGCATTCTTATTATAAAAAGGGGCTGTCAGAAATATGTCAATAACAGCTTGGAGTATTAAGTTCAAACTTACATAATTTTGCCAATTTGAACAAAATAGCTATCTCAAAATTCTGATTGGATGTGTTTGGGGAACTGGTCTGCGTGGAAGGGGTGTTAGTTACCTTCCAATCATTTTTGATCCTTAAAAATGACACTATAACTCTCAATTTCCAATCAAATGAGCACTCTTTGAAGTTTCTACGACGACCCCTTCCATATGAAGTGCCTCTGTGAAAAAAATAGTAAATAAATAATAATAAAACATTTGAGCGGCATGGTCTTTACTCTAAGCAACGCTATAGCGTTGCCTCTGAAAACGAAGTTATCACTGTTAAAAAATAATGTCGGGGACTACTTTGAGGAAGAGATGAAAAAGTTTGATTCGCTGAGTTGGCATTGCAAACTTATGTGAAGGCGACTTACAAACTAGCATGTCAACAAAAGCAAGTGAAGAACTTATTGATTTGTCAGAAGATATGTAACTGAAAAATATTTTTTATCCTATCGAAACTCGGGCTCTAAGTTGCCGCTAACTATCCAGTTTATCAAATGCAAGAAATCAATTATTACAAATTTGAGCGCAATCAGTCTTCGCTTCGGTTAATTTTCTCCTCTTATGACCGGACTGTTCGCAATGTCCTAAAAGATGAATAAAAGCTATTTGAAGGGTTCTTCTAGCTTTAAATCTTGAATCTACTGCTCCTGCAGTTTCTACTGTAGCTGCAGATTTATCAATTTACTCGGTTATATTTTGGAGTTCGCTTTATATTTTTTAGATTTTATTTTTATTTTCAACATGCTG
Source organism: Artemia sp. Kazakhstan ARC1039 (assembly GCA_029168905.1). Taxonomy (NCBI): domain Eukaryota; kingdom Metazoa; phylum Arthropoda; class Branchiopoda; order Anostraca; family Artemiidae; genus Artemia; species Artemia sp. Kazakhstan ARC1039. The sequence continues at coordinate 7,368 of JAQQPU010025388.1, forward strand.
AAATGTGAAGATTTTTATATTTTTGATAAAAGTTTTGATGGTGTTCATTTAAAATGTCTCTGTAATGGCAGACTTCGGGCTCAGCGAATGAATAAATTTAAAACTAATAAAGTAAAAGATTTAAGCATGGTGTCATGTCCCATGTCCGTGCAAGCTACAGTCGTTAGCTAAATGCTTAACATAAACTAAATATATTTTAGGCCAAAACTAAATATAATTTAGCTAAAGATTTCCAATTATATGTACTTCTGTTGTCTATAAATTTGGAGTAGCTAAAATTTTTTTTTTTTGGTTTTGTGAATAATAATCTTTTTCTGTCTCTTAGTCATATAAGCTTTTTGTTTTAGGTTTCACTAATCCATGTTTTTTCAATTCTGATTTTCAAAATAGGGAGATGACAAAATTTTCTTGGAATTGGCTAGTTGTCTACTAGTGTTTTAATACAACATTTGTAGGTTAAGTTTTCTTTTTGTAGTCGTTTAACCTGAACAAATTTGAAAAATGTTCACAAGATTTAACATCTTGGAAAATCTAAACACTCTATGTTACCATGCAAAATAAAAAAAAGTACGTTTGCTTTTCTGTACTCCTTATTAGTAAACAGATCTGTCAAGATGCAACCCCCTACTTTTATTTCCAATAGAGCATCAATGTAAAATGAATGTGACAACTCATGGCAATGAGTATCGAAAGTGAGGAGCTGCACGCAATATTCTTCTTGTACTTTCTTTCAATTATATTTTTGGATCCTGTTCCCTGCATAATCAAATTTTCTCAAACACTTTGACAGTTGATTTCGTTTATTTTCAGTTTTCTATTTAGTAGTTAAGGAAATTATTAAGAACTCTGAAACGAAATATTTGAATTATAAATAGAATGAAAAGAAATTTGATTTGTAAATTATCGCATAGAAAAAGTCGTGCATGACTAACTTCTGTTTGGTTATGCACGATTTTTCGGTTGGTTTGGTTGGTAAACAACCAACCAAACTTTGTTTGGTCGGTTGTTTTCATTAATAATGCAATCACTAATAAAGCTTTCTTTGTTCAAAGAATTAATGTTCATAAGAAATTTGCGATTAAGGCGTATCAGGCGTTTTGTCTTGAATTTTAGGTCCGCAATATATACATAAGCATGTAGGGCTTTTTTACGGATATAGGCTATACTATGCATGGAATGTTTCACGTGAATATTTTATCTGTCGATAGATATTAGCAAAATGTTAGATTTTAAGTAATCACACTTACCTGGCTAGAGAGCTGCCTTGATGATGAAGGAGGCACTCCCAACCCAGTGTGAGGCCTTGCCATTGCACTTTTGGCTGGCTAAATATAAATTGTATTATTACTAAATAGCATGTATGAATACCAGTAGCTCCAATATAAAAATATTGGAGTGCAGCTAGCCCCCCAAAATTTAATTCCAAAAATGCTTAAGATGGGTCACGATTCCCTGGATCCACTGCCAAAATGTTTTTGTAGAATGTCAAGTAAAAAAACGTAGAACTCCAAAAAGCAGTTATTATCAGCCATCTATTTTCACAGGACGTTTTGTTTGTGATTTCATTCTATGTGCTTAAGATGGGGGTAGAGGGATAGTATCTCTTTAAAAAAAAATCGCTTATGTTACGTATCAGAGGCAACGCTATAGCGTTGCCTACAGTAGAGGTCATAAGGCTCTAATGTTTGTTTGTTTTTTTCCAGAGGCACTTTATATGGCAGGGCTGGAAGTATTGGAAAGTATAAACAACATCAAATTGAATATTTGATGAATAATGATAATAATTGTTGAAAGGTCCATCAGTTCAAGAGTTTATTTCACTGGAATTGTATTTTCATTTTCAATATTGTAAGAACTGGAAAAGAAAATATTTGTAATATAATCCGTTTTCAGTTAAGCGCCAATGACGCAATAGGCCGTTGGTTTTTATTTACAGTTAGGAAAGCAGGCAGTATCCAAACACTTGTCTGTAGGGAAACTATATTCGTCTTTTATAACTTTAAAAAGAGCAGATCAACTAAACTGAAAATTTTATGTATAATGATATTAATTGCTGAAAGCTCATCAGTTCAAAATTTTACTACTTACAATTTTAATGTTTGTTTCAATATTAAGTACAAAAGAAAACATTTGTCATAAAATTGGTTTTCAGTAAAGTGCCGATGATGCAGTAGGTTTTAGACTTTTAGCCAAAGCATATGCTAAGAACTGCTACTGCCCCTTCGATTGTTGTCAGTGATTCCATTGAAAGACTTTCCGGGAATTTTTTAAAGTAGAGGTGGTATTAGTTAGTGATTGCAAAACCATTGTTCGCCAACCAAAGCAGCTCTTTCCTTTTAATACCCATGCAAAAAGTTATATTCCTTGTAGTTCAATGTGAGGTTTTTGACAAGTCATCCATCTATATTTATTATTATTTTTAATAAAATACGACATTTATTTAAATCTGTATGGAACTGGTTCTTTTTTCTTTTTTTGTAAGGATATTGTAATCGAAAATGGACCTAGATTATAATCGAAAATGATTTTGGAATCGAAGCTCAGGCTTATCTTACACTATAAAGAGAAGTACGTTTACATAATTTTGTGATATATTATATACAAATATATGATAAATAAAAGGGGTATATATAATAAAATGATGAAGTGCAAGCGAGATTAAAAAAAATTAATACTATCGGTACTAAATAATTTTTTACAAAATGACAATATTATACTAAATATTTTGTGTTAAAGAAAATATAATATAATACTTAATGCAATGAAAGTAGATATTAATAAAAAAAACATAATAATTTTGCACTGAATAAAATTGGTACTGAATGATAATTATTTTCGATAGTAAATAGATATTGTTATATACGACACATAATGGCAGAGAAAAAAATGTATCATAGTGGTTTTAAAATTAATATTAAAAGAAGGTTTTACGTTTAGTTTCATTTGAATTTTGGGATTTGCACATATGTTTGCCGTTACTGTTACCAGATGCCAGATTTAAAAAACACGCACCAAGTTTGGGAATGCTAATATATACATAAGCATAAAATACTTCCATGAAAATGAATTCAATTTTTAAGGTTCTCTGAATCCTGATAAGATTTTATTATTTAATTCTAAAACTTTTTATCTAAATATAAAATAACAATTGTCCGTTTTGTTTGTTTTTTTCATGCAACGAAATGCAACTAAACGATTCAGTACTGAAAATATGAAAATTTTAGGAACACATCTCTAAAGTGGGTGTATTGTTATAAATGTAATGAGAATAAAAGGAGACTGAAAAATTTGACCAGAAGTGATGTCATATATATGGACAAACATTCTAGTTCTAATCAGAATTTTGAATCAAAAGTGATGTCATGATATTAAACGTGGCTGAACACAACGTATATGTGTATATTTGTACACATATACACATACAACCATACAATCATACAAGCGTACGCATACACACACATACAAACACACACGCAAACACACAGACACACACACACATAAACCTAGCCTACCCTAGCCTATCTGAGCCTACCCTAACCTATCCTTACCTAGCCTAACCTATTCTAACATATTCTAACCAATCCTATCCACCCCTATCCACACCAGACCTAACCTATCCTATCCAAACCTAACCTATCCTAACATGACATACACACACTAACCTATCCTAACACACACGCACACACACAATCCTAGCCTAACCTAAAACACACAAACCCAAACTAGCTAACTCATTTGTTTCCCAAAAGCTCTGTCAATGTTTGGGAGGAAAAATTTAAGTCGAAAACTTCCAAGTCTTTTTGGAAAGAAAGGTAATATTGGAGACATCGTGGTAGAACTAGACTGTTAATGCAGTCATATATTCTGGTAATATCTCTTATTTTCTCGGATTTATTTTTGGGGTGTATCTCTGAATCAATGATATATCTGATTTTCTTACGACATTTATCTTTTAATGTTTGGCATTGCAGAAGAGGGTGATCAGGTTGACACATATTGCAGATAGAAAGTGACACTGCTAGCAATTCATTAGATTTATGCTTAAGGTTAAACTCAATTTGCAGTTTAAGCCAATTTCTCAGCAAGGAAGGATAGTCAGGGTCGTTCTGATTTTGTCTTTGCTCCATATTATTCGTGTTTCTTCTTAGTTTTTCTTTTACTTTATTCACTAGCTCCTTTGGATCTTCTCCTTTTAAGAGAAGCGATTTAATGAGATGAAAGTTATCAGCTTTCATTGCAGCAACTAAAGGATTTTCATCCAAATCATATTCAACGCCATGATAATAAAACAACGTGCTAATATCTAATTTCGCAATATAGGGCATAAGTAACTCCCGGTAATCAGTTCTTTCTTCGTAACGCAAACGAATGAAAAAAGAAGTTGGAAGTTGTCTCACAGTTGACCAACAATTTGGATTTGCGCCACTTTCTAAAAGACACTTGATTATATCCAAATTTTTGGATTGATAGCTATTAAATATGCTATTAAATATGGCTTCCCGAAAAGGACAAAAACCTCTAGTTTTTTCCTCTTCTGAGAAGACACAACAGTTCAAGTTTCCTATGTTTGGATTTGCCCCTTTCTCCAAAAGATATTTTACTAAATCCAAATGATTATTTCCTATAGCCTCATGTAGAGGTGCCCGCTTAAAATATACGCTCAAAGCATCCAATTCTGCACCATATGAGAT
>JAQQPU010025391.1:0-12056 GCA_029168905.1 Artemia sp. Kazakhstan ARC1039
ACAAGCTTTTTATCCCCACTAGGTCTTAAGTAATATTAAGCGAACCGAGAAACATTGAAACCTTATACCTCCCACGTCCAGACGCCAAAACACAGCTTAATGGTGTATTTGTAAACATATATACAGACATGATAGTATGAATATAGGAGTGCTGTTATTGATGTTAAAAGTAAAGATCACCATCCAGTAGTGTCTAGGGTTAATTTTAAAGCTGAAATTTTGGAAGGGTAACTACCTCCCGGGAAGTTATGATGTTGGTAGACATCAGGATGAGAATTTGAGAGGAACTTTTCAGGAACAGTTGAATACTAAACGTTAAAGTTTAAAATTTGACAATGTGGAAGATGATTGGAATAAATTTAAAACCACCATTTGTGAAGTTACTGATGGTGATGGTGTTAGGGAAGAAAGTTAAGACTACAACTAGAAGCATTAGCGAAAAAGCTTTATGTTTAATAGAGAGAAGAAGGGGCTTGTACAAGAATTATCTGAGTGATAGATCATAAGAAAACAAAAGGAATGTAAAGAAAGTGGAGAAAGCATTAAACTATGAACCAAAGAGGTGGGAAGTGGAAAAAATGGATAAAATTACCGGGGATCTGGAAGATGCAGCTAGACGGCATAAAAGTAAAATATTGTACTGTCATGTTAATAAATTGAGAGGGAGCAGTCAATCTGGACTTGTCTCAGTTAAAGATAGGAACGCGGCCACAATTAGTGACAAGGAAAGAGTTAAAGAGAGATGGGTGGGACATTTTGAGAATGTTCTAAACCGAGACACAGTTGCAGGAAAAGATGAAAAATGAAAAAGTTTGTGATACCTTTGATGTATAGAAAGATTTGTTTTGTGAGGAAGAATTAGCGACAGTACTACAAGGATTAAAAATATTAAGGCTCCAGATGCTGATAGTGTGGTAAACAAGTTTCTTAAACATGGTGGCTCTGAGGTTAGAAATAAGTTACTGAAGATTATGAATAGGATTTTTGAAAAAAGGGGAAGCACCTAACGATTCTAGGAAAACCTTAATTAAACCACTGTATAAGAAAGATGATAAGACTGAGTGTGGTAAATATCAAGGCATTAGCCTGGTCTCTGTAGGTATCAAATTATTTAGTAATATGATATTTTTTAGACTGAGAGATGCTGTAGACAAAGTTTTAAGAGAAGAACAGTGCGGTTTTAGAAAATGTAGAGGATGTGTCGACCAAATTTTCACTTTTAGGCTAATAATTGAGAAGTGCCTTAGTTGGAAAACATCTTTCGTACTCAGTTTTATAGATTATGAGCAAACGTTTGATTCTGTTGATAGAAGAGTTTAGCAAATGTATTATCCTTGTATGGTATACCAGAAAAATACATTAAAGCGATTAGTACTATGTACGAGAATAACACTGCTGCGGGTAAGGTAGAAAATACAGTTAACAGCTGGTTTTGTATTAAATTAATCAAAAAAACTTTTTGCACATATAAGTTTTTCAAAAAAAGTAAAGAACTCCATTAAACCAAAAATGAACAAAAATACAATAAAACAATCTACCAAGCATACAATTACCAAAACTTAGCATCAATAAATAAATGAAACCCAAAACAAACAGAAATTAAAATGAGTCAAACTCAAAACGAGCAGAAATTAATCTGAGTAGGGTTCAAAACCCTATGCTTTCTAAAAGCCAGAATATAATTTGTACTTTACTGAAAAAAAATTCGAATGAATTTACTAAAAAAATGTGCATTGTCATTTTAATATACATATGCTGATTTTTAATCCTTAAAGTCTTAAATTATTTTTGATATATGGCTATCTCAAAATTTTGATTGTATGTGTTTTGGGAAATGGAGGGCGTGAGAGGGGGTTTCGATGCTCTCCAATCACTTTCGACTATTAAAAAGGGCATTAGCCTTTTCAATTTCCCATGGAATGAGCCCTTTTTAAAGTTTCTACGACAACGCTTTCTATAAAAACCTTATATGCCCCCAGGGCATAACTTACAACCTTTGTGCTGAGGGCTATGGGGGGATTGTCATCCTTAAAGACATAATTTCAGGACTTTTCAACTACGTTGAACAAAATGAATATGGTGGGCATTTGGGGACATTGTGGGCGGGGGAGGGTGGTTAGTTTTCCTAGAATCAGTTTTGACTATTACAAAGGACACTAGCCCTTTCAATTTCGAATTGAATTAGGCTTTTTTGATGTTTCTACGACAAAGCTTTCTATAAAAACCTTATATGCCCCCAGAGCATAACCTACAACCCTTGCCCTGAGGGGCTTGGGGGGTTTATCATCCTCAAAGACATAACATCAAGAAATTTCAACTACGTTGAAAAAAATGGCGATCTAAATATTTTGATTGGATGCGTTTGGGGAAATAGTGGGCGTGAGAGGGGGGGGGGTTAGTTGCTCTCCAATCAATTTCACCTAACCTATTCAATTTGCAATTGAATGAGCCCTTTTCGAAGTTTCTACGACAGTATTTCTGTAAAAAGCCTTATGGTATGTAAAAACCTAAAAGTTATGCCCCCAGGGCATAACTTACAACTGTTGCCTTGAAGGCCGTGGGGGATGGGGGATGTCATCCCAAAAGACGTAATTTTTAGAACTTTCAACTACGTAGAACAGAATAGCTATCTCAAAATTTTCATTGGATGTGTTTTGGGAAATAGTGGGTGCGAGAGGTGGGTTAGTTGGCCTCCAGTTGGCCAACACTTTCTATAAAAACCTTATATGCTCCCAAGGCATAACTTACAACCCTTTCCCTAAGGGCTCTGAGGTGGTTATCATCCTCAAAGACCTAATTTCCAGAACTTTTAACTACGTTAAACAAAATGGATATCTCAAAATGTTGATTGGTCGTGTTTGGGGAAATGGTGGGTGTGAGAAGGGGGTTAGCTGCTCTCCAGTTACTTTCAACTATTAAAAAGACCACTAGCCACTCCAGTTTCCAATCGAGCAATCCCTTTTTGAAGTTTTTACGACAACGCTCTCTATAAAACTTTATATGGCCCCAGGACATTACTTACAACCCTTGCCCTGAGGACTGTAGGGGGAGTGTCATCCTCAAAGACATAGTTTCCGGCCATTTCAACTACGTTGAAAGAAATGTCTATCTCAAACTTTCGATTGGATGTGTTTGTGGAAATGGTGGGCGTGAGATGGGGGTTAATTGCCCTCCAATCACTTGCGACTATTAAAAAGGCCACTAGCCCGTTAAATTTCCAATTGAATGAGCCCTTTTTGAAGTTTCTACGAAAACACTTTCTATAATAACTTTATATTCCCCCAGGACATAACTTACAACCCTTGCCCTGAGGGGTTTGGAGGGTTTGTCATCCTCAAAGACATAATTTCCAGAATTTTCAACTATGTTTATGTTGAACAAAATACCTATCTCAAAATTTTTATTGGATGTGTTTGGGGAAATGATGGGCGTGAGAGGAGGGCTTTTTGCTCTCCAGGACAGGGCACTAGCACTTTCAATTTCAAATCAAATGAGCTTTTTTGAAGTTTCTACGACAACGCTCTCTAGGAAAACCTTATATTTCCTCAGGGCATAACTTACATTTCTTGCCCCGAGGGCTTTAAGGGGTTTATCATCCTAAGAGACCGAATTTACAGAACTTTTAAATATGTTGAATAAAATGGAAATGTTAAAACTTTAATTGCATGTTTTTGAGGAAATGGTGGGCATGAGAGGGGGGTTGGTTGCCCTCCAATTAGTTTCAACTAGTAATAAGGGCACTAGCCCTTTCAATTTCCAATCGAGTGAGCCCTTTTTGAAGCTTTTACGACAACCCTTTCTATAAAACCCTTGTATGCCTCTTGCACTCAGAGCTGTGGGGGGAGTGTCCTCCTCAGAAATATAATTTCCAGATCTTTCAACTACGTTGAACAAAATATGTATCTCACAATTTTCATTAGCAGTGTTTGGGGAAATGGTCGGCATGAGAGGGGGGCTTATTTGCCCTCCAATCACTTTTGACTATAAAAAAGTCCACTAACCATTTGAATTTCCAATCGAATGAGCCCTTTTGAAGTTTGTACGACAATACTTTCTATAAAAACCTTATACGCCCCCAGAGCATAAATTACAGCCCTTGCCCTGAGTGCTGTGGGGGAAAGTGTCCTCCTCAAAAACATAATTTCCAGATCTTTTAACTAGGTTGAACAAAATGGCCATCTCAAAATTTTGATTGGATGTGTTTGGGTAAATTGTATGCGTGGAAGGGGTGTTCGTTGCCTTCCAACCACTTGCGATTATTAAAAAGGGCACTAGCCACTCCAATTTCCAATCGAATGAGCCTTTTCAAAGTTTAAACGACAACTTATTCGATACGAAGTGCCCTGGTCTAAAGGAAAAAATAAATAAATAATACATTTTGTCAACATCGTTCTTTACTTAGGCAGCGCTATTGCGGTGCCTATGATCAGGAGTTAATCAGGGTTGTGTTCTATCCCTCATTATATTGATCATTTTGATGGACTTTGTCTTAAGGAGCACAGGTAAGGCAATGATAGACCACGGAATCAAATGGGGATGAAAAACTCTCCTGGACTTAGATTATGCTGATGATTTAAGTATCCTAAAGAGGTTTTGGAGCTTTTAGAAGTTTTGCAATTTCAGGGTGCTGGAGTAGGTTTAAAAATTTATGTTAAAACGACTAAGTCATTAGGGCCTGGAATAAGTGAAGATGGAAAGGTGACGTCGGGTATCAAAAAGATTGATCAGATGGGCAGCTTCACTACCTTGGTAGTATTATTAGGTAAGACGGTAGGAGCAGTGAAGATGTTAAAAGTAGAATAACCGCTCAGGGTGATTTTTTACAGTTAAAAAAGTTTGGAAGAATGTGTATACAAACCAACATTAGAATATTGCAAGGTACAGTGATGACAGTGTTCAAATATGGCTCTGATGCATGGCCGCTCCGAAAAGCGGAGGAAGATTTACTAAATGTATTCCAGAGAAATTGCTTACGGATTGTTCTGGGTACCCGGCTGTACGAAAAATATGCTTCAATCCCGCTTTTAGGGCTACAATGAAAGAAAGGTTGAGGTGTTTAGGCCACGTTCTGCGGATGAAGGATGACAGATTGCCAAAGATTGCCCTTTTCGGCCAACCATGCAGGGGTAAACGGAAAGCAGGTTGTCCTCGGCTTGGGTGGGAGGATTTCATCCAGAAAGATTTAAAGGAAATGGGAACTTCCTGGGAGGGTGTAAAGAGGGAGACATAAGATCTAATTTAAAATACATCTAAAAAATCTAAAGTACTTAAATTTGAAATACCGAGGACAACAATATAAAACATTTTTGTTCCTGGACCCATATTAGGGCTACTCGTATCTGAAAGCCAACATTTCCTAAGATCTTTCTTTTGGTTGATCCATAATTATTAAGTGTTTAAGGGTTGTAGCAGATTTTTTCCAGTTTTGTCACGTTGAATTATTAAAACATACAAAAAAAACTAATTACTTAAATTTGACAATGATTTCTGTCTGTAGTATTTCCAACATTAAGGTTATATTGATTTTCAAAAACAATTACACCTTCAAAGGAAATCTACACCAGTTTTAACCGGAAATCTTCGCCAGTTTTATGCCATATGTCTGAATCCATTCTTTTTGTTGATTTTTTATCGATTTTTAATTTATTACCCGATAGTATAAAAAATGCACAGCTGCATATGGAGATCTTAATACACCTTCAAAGTAAAGCTACATCTTCTTGACCACTCTGATGCCATATGTTTTTATTTGATATTTTACCAATATTTATTTTGGTACCCGTTAGTACTAAAACTACATAGTTGCATATGGAGATGTTAATACGCCTTCAGAGGAAAGCTACACCTTCTTAACCAGTTTGCCATATGTATTTTCTCTTTTTTGTTGATTAATTAAAAAACAATGTTTCTGAAAAAGAAGTTTTCAAAGAAAAGTAAAGGTTATTTTAAACCTAAGACAAGCAGATACAAATACCTATTAAAATTCAAACTCGTTTTAAGGTTTACTTATATATTTTTATTAGTATCTATTGTATGTTTGTTTACATTGATTGTTTATTTAGTTTCTGTTTGTTTTGGGTTTCATTTATGTTTCAATAGCGAAATATTTTTTTTCCTTTCAAATCTTGATTTACATATTCAATGTAAGCATTTCTCTCTTTAAGATTTATTTATTCATTTATATTACTACTCGTTGTATGTTTTTTGCTATGATTGTTAATTTAGTTTCTGTTCGTTTTGGGTTTTATTTATTCTTTAATAGTAATATCTGGTCGTTTTGAGTTTGAATTTTAATACGTATTTGTATCTGCTAAATTTAAGTTTAAAATTAAATTTAAGGCCTTTACTGTTCTTTGAAAAACTTCTTTTTCAGAAAGTTTTTTAATTAATTTTTGTTCGTCTTTGATTGCAAAAAGTTTCAAGCCTTTAAAACTTCCTTATTTCAAAATCAAACTTTTTTTTGAACCTTTAATGTTCATCAAAGTATCAAAACTAGTATCAAAGTAACAATGGCAAAGTAACAAATAAAAAGGTAAAGAAAGCATCAAAGTAAAGAAGGTATCAAAGTAACAATAATCAACTCACATAACTTACAGCCCTTGGACCGTAAATCAGAGTTGCCACGTAAATCACTAAATCCAAGTATTGAAGTAAATATATATCGGATGGGTTTGGGGGAAAAGGCGTTAAGTGGGGAGAGTCTAGTTGCCGTCTGATCTCTTTTGACTCTGAAAAATGAACTAGAACTTTTAAGTTCAAATCAAATGAGTTCTCTCTGAAGTTATAGGCGCATCCCTTCTATAAGAACCATGTTTGCCCAAGGGCATAACTTACAACGCCTGCCCCCGGGCCCTAGGGGGATTGTTTCTACAGAGGATTTTGTGCTATCTGACCTTGTTTTGTTTTGTTATTCTTATCTGGAAAAAGGGGCGCGTGGGGAGGAAGCTAACTACCCTCCGGTCATTTTTGGGTCTCAAAAAGGTGAGCTCGAACTTTCACTTTCCAATCAAATGGGCCCTCTATGAAGTTTATGTGAGCATCCATCCAAGCGACCCATATATGCCCCCACGCATAACTTACAACGCCGACCTTCGGGCCTAGAGGGGGGGGGTTTAAAACCAAAGTTTTTGTTATCTAACCTTTAATTATTTTTAACAAAATGACTGTCTAAAAATTTGTATCTGATGTATTTGGGGAAAATTGCGATGGGAGGGCTATTTGCCCTCCGATCCCTTTTGAATCTTAAAAAGTGAACTAAAACTTTTTCTATTTACAATCAAATGAGCCATCTCTGAAGTTTATACGAGCATCCCTTACATAAGAACCTTATTTGCCCCCAGGACATATCTTACAAAGCCTGTCCCCGGACCCGGGGTGGCTGTGTCGCCATCGGAGTTTTTTTATCTGACCTTTGAACTATTTTTAACAAAATGTCTTTCTCAAAATTTTTATCTGAGGCATTTGGGGAAAGAGGGCGTGGGTGTAGGCTGGTTGCCCTCCGATCTCTTTTGGCTCTGAAAAGTGAACTAGAACTATTAATTTTCAATCAAATGAGCCCTCTCTGAAGTTTATACGAGCATCCCTTCCACAAGAACCATATATGCCCCCAGGGCATAACTTACAGCACCTGCTCTCGGGCCTTGGGCGGTTGTGCCGACATCAGAGTTTTGTTATCTCACCTTTGAACCTTTTTTTTTAAACAAATGGCCATTTCAAAATTTTTATCTGATAAATTTGCAGAAAAAGGGCATGGGGGGCTAGTATGCAGAGAACCCTTCCATGTGTAGTGCCTCTGGGAAAATAAATAAATAAATAACAAAACATTGGAGCGGTTTGGCCTTTACTATAGGAAACGCTGTAGCGTTGCCTCTGATATTTTACCGATTTTTAATTTGGTACCCGCTAGTACCAAAACTGAAGAGCTGCATATGGAGTACTTAAACCACTTTCAGAGGAAAGCTACACTTTCTTAACCAGTTTGATGTGATATGTTTTGTTCTTTTTTGTTGATATTTTACCGATTTTTATTTTGGTACCCGCTAGTACCAAAACTGCATAGCTGCATATGGAGAACTTAAACCACCTTCAGAGGAAACTTACACCTTCTTAACCAGTTTGATGCCATATGTTTTATTTTTTTTGTTGATATTTTACCGATTTTTAATTTGATACCCGCTAGTACCAGAACTGAATAGCTGCATATGGAAATATTATTACACCCTCAGAGGTAAGCTACACCGTTTTAACCAGTTTGATGCCATGTGTTTTTATTCTTTTTTGTTGATATTTTACTGATGTTTGTTTTTGTACGCGCTAGTACCTAAACTGCATAGGTGCGTAAGAAGAACTTAATACACCTTCAGAGGAAAGCTACACCTTCTTAATCAGTTTAATGCCATATGTTTTTATCCTTTTTTATTGATGTTTTACCCATTTTTAATTGGGTACTCACTAGTATCAAAACTGCATAGCTGCATATAGAGATTTTAATACACCTTCAGAGGAAAAATACACTTTCTTAACCAGTTTGATACCGTATGTTTTTAATCTTTTTTGTTGATATGTTATCGATTTTTGTTTTCGTAACCGCTAGTACAAAAACTGCATTGCTGCATATACACTGCATAGGAGCAACATTAAAACTTAATACGAGCAGAAACTATTAGGTATACGATGGGGTTGCCTCCTCTTCATTAAGTCACTCCTTACGCTAAAGTTTGACTTTTTGTTTCAATTATTTTAACTCCTGATACACAAGGGCCGTTAGTTAGAATAATAAGCTTTTTATAAATTTGAAAAGCGTTTAGCTTAAAGAGCGAGGTGCTATGGACGGGGAAAACCTCGTCATATACGGAATAATTTCTGTTTGTTTTATGTTTTATGTTTCTCCTTACTTTCAGCTGGAAAAAATAGTTTTTTATTTCATTTTTGATATTTCTTAATTAATGCTTGAAAATCCAACTCCCTCTCCTATGAAAAATTTCTTTCCCCCACAAAATCTTCTCCATTGAAAGATGCTTCCACGTAAGCACCCCCAACAGAAACCCCCCTCCCGAAAATATCTTTATAATTCTCAATAGCCAATGCTATATGTAAGCAATGGGCAAATTTCATAACTTGCAGCCCTTTCCCCTGGGGCTGTGGGGGTCAAAGTCATCCACAATAACATAGCTCCTAGATATTTCGACGATGCTGAAGAAAATGGCTACCTCAAAATTTTGATCGGACTGTTTCGGGTAAAAAGTGAGGTGGAGGGGGTTCTAGCTGCCTTCCAATAATTTCTGCCGCTCAAAAAGGGCACTAGAACTTTCGATTTTTAATCAAATGAACCCTCTCCCGATCTTATAGGATCACTGGTTCAAATCACCCCCTCGGGAAAACAAACAAATAAACAAACAAAAATAATAAACACGCATCCGTGATCTTGTTTCTGGCAAAAATTCAAAATTCCGCTTTTTTGTAGATAGGTGCTTGAAACCTCTACAGTAGGGTTCTCTGATACGCTGAATATGATATTGTGATTTTCATTAATGTTCTATAGCTTTTAGGGGGTCTTTCCCCCTTTTTTTCTAAAAGAGGGGGAAATATCAAATATCCTTTTTCCCCCTTTTTTGTAGATAGGAGCTTGACACCTGTACAGTAGGGTTCTCTGATATTCTAAATCTCATGGTGTGATTTTCATTAAGATGACTTGATTGCTTATGGGGTTTTCACCTTTTTCAAAAAATAGGCAAATATTGTCAGGCTCGTAACTTTGATGGGTAACATAAAACTTCATGAATTTTATATGTTTTGAATAAGCATCAAAATTTGATTATTTTGATGTAACTATTATTATTATCAAGACTCTGTTTCTTACAGTTTCTGTTACATTTGTACCGCATCGCTCCTTACTTAAAGTTCGTTACGACGAAATGTTTGACAAATTCAATTCCCACGTTTTTCTTGATTCTTTAAAGTATACCTGTGTAAACCTCTTGTTAACCTCTTGTAAACCTCTTGTAAAGTATACCTGTGTAAACCTATGCCTTTTATATCGGTTGATGTAGCTTAAATTCTCAAAGATAGTCAATAGCATTATCTTCGATGTATGGTCTTTATTCAATAACGTAAAAATAAATGTACAATAAAATGAAGGTAGCAGATAAGCATACAGTTAAGATATAGGTAATAGATAAACATACAACTTGTACGAAGGCAAAAGATGGACTAACTTTAAAAGTAAACGCTTGGCCCCAACTCTCCTAGAACGGAAGTTCTAGGGATTGGCTGCTCGACCAGGCCTGTGAACGATGGCGTTCTCAAAACTAGCTGTAGTCCCGGAAGCCCCCTGGAGCGATTTCTCGTTGAAATATAAATTGCAACTTCCGTTACAAATGAGACACCCTGAAAGGCATCTTGAATTAATATTCTAAATACTTTACACATATTTCTGTAAATTTTCACATAGATAATTCAAACAATGAGATTTAGTATTTAGAGTCCTCGGTACTATAAGTTTACGCATTAAGAGTTACTGTCAAGCCTCGTTTTGAATGACTTTATTCACCCTGCCATTTTTTGTTGCCAGATCATTTTTTTGACAGCCGGCTTTGATTGGACAGCTTCCAAAAGTTTCAAAGGCTATGATTGGCTGTTCAGTAAAAACTGACTCTGCTGCTGGCTGGGTGAATAATGTTTATCGAGGTGATGCTTTAAATTTAAATTGTATCAGATTTTCAATTTGTCATTGACCCTTCTTAATTCAAAATAGTCTTTGTTTCAATTAAACTCAACACAAGATCAGCCAATAAATAAAAACTAGCCAAACGTATGTTTGAATGTTCCTGTTGTTCTTGATATATGTTCCTGAGCATATCATCACGTGTTTGGCCTTGTCACGCAAAGTCCATTTGGAGGAAAAATTCAAACCCAGTTTATGTCATTCAGTAATTTTTAATGAACATATTCTGTCTTTCAAATTCCCTCATATAGTGTTCTTTGTCACACCTTGTATACAGAAAAGTGTCAACGTTTCAGAAGAAGAAAAAACAATATTAGGACTTTTCTGTAGGTCAGAAATATAAATAATTCATTTTTAAAATTTGAATTTGCTTTTTAAATACTCTGTTTAAAACCCAATAAAACCGATTTGTTAGGAATTTTTCACACTATCCTTGATGGAATAATTAGTACCTGGAATTAAGGTAAGACAACATATATTTATTAAAAAAACATATAACAAAAATATAACAAACAAAAAACATATAAACTCAAATAATTTATAAAACATAATAACATAAATAATATATAACAGAAAATATAAAAAAAAGTCTATAACATATTTCAACCATCATCATCAAAACCAATTGGGTTATTTATGATTAATGTTTTTAACCTTACAAAGTATTATATATTTCAAAACTTCACAAAAATAATATAACCTAAATCATTTTCCAGAAGGTAACGTTCCAACCTACTCTTGAAATGGTTAAGGTTTTCTACCCGCTCTCACTAATCCAGAAGATTTCTAAGTTTAGTAACAATGATAAATTAATTTGAACCTAAATATTTCCCAATAGTACTCAGGTTAATATCGATTAAACCTTAATAAACAAAAATAGCTAGTTGATATTCTCTTGGTGCTACACCGGTGGATCCAGGGGGACACGGGAACCCTGCGCCCCTTAAGATTTTTCTGGCGCCCTCTTTCCCTGTCTTTTTCATTTTTTTCAATCTTTTATTTTTAAATAAGTTATGTTGGTCAATTATTGGCATCTTTTTCACATCCCCCCCCCCAGAAGATTTTGCTCATTTGCACCCTTGTCACATTGCCCCCCCCCCCCCTGAGATTTTGCTCTAGATCCGCCCCTGGGTTCTCATTCCTTAGTTATTTGCCAAACCTTTTCCCACTTTTTTCTTTACAGCATCACAATGCAGTTTCAAGCTTAAATTACAATCAAGATAGAAACCTAAAAAATTGACACTAAAAACTTAATATTAAATAAGCTTTCAGGCATTTTTTTTAGTTTCTTCAATCAAGAGGTTCCTAAAGCAATCAGGAAATGAAACAATTA
>JAQQPU010025392.1:0-12055 GCA_029168905.1 Artemia sp. Kazakhstan ARC1039
GGCTAAACCACGACAAAGCACTACTCTCGTGGAACTCAATTCCCATTTAACTCAACCCCCGTGCAACTGAATCCCCCTTGTAACTGAACCCCCGTATAACCGAAACCCCCCGTGCAACTGTATCCCCTTTAACTGAACCCTCGTGCAACTCACCCCTCCATGCAACCCATCCCCCTCAAAACACTTTTCAGTCATTTCTTTTAAATTGACAATATTTTTCAAACGTTACTTATGTATTATACAGACCACATCGGCGAGGTAAAGCTAGGTCAAGTCACAATGTCATTCTATCGTTACTTTTCAATTAAGCTATTGAATACTTTCTAGCAATGTCTCTTGTAAGCGTCAAATCTATTAAGTATCTGAGCTTATTCTTTGTATTGTTGATGCAAGCATTCCATTCTTTAATTACCCGTGAGGCATTCTTAGCCATCGCAATACCTTTACGCAAGTATCTTTTCGCAAAAAATTCGCAAATCTCGTAAACTAAAGCTTGTGTATTATAACGACCACAGAGTAACTTCGCTAATACATGGGCTGGGATGGGGGGATCGGAGTCCTTTGGGGGGTGTGGTAGGGGACCTCACAACACTGTTCAAATGGAACTTGTGTATTATAACGACCAGCGACCCCATGTAACTGAACCCCTGTATAACCGAAACCCCGTACAACTGAACCTCCGTGCTACTCGATCCCATTTAACTAATCCCTGTGTAACTGAATCCGTATGTAACTGAACCCTCGTGCAAATCAACCCTCGTGCAACTCAACTCCCTCAAAACACTTTTCAGCCATTTCTTGTTAATTTTTTATTTCTAAACTATTTAAAATTGACAACACTGTGCAAATCATCACTTGTGTATTATACAATACACATTCATTCCATCTCCTCCAAAACACTTTTCGGTCATTTATTGTTAAAATTATCCAATCGCTAATTACCCCTTTTTTTCTCCACCTTCAAATGTTCCTTTAGTCATTGCTCAGTTAATCCTCTCGCAATAACAAACCAAACCAGATTATACCCACTTAACCATATCAAAAATGGCGGTCACACTAAGTTGAATAGTAATTGGACTTTCAGTCCTACATTCACGGGTTTCTGCAAAGTGCTATGGACGTCATTGAAAAAATACCAGTTTAAAAAAAAAATAATAAATAAACATGTATTATACTCGTTCCTCTTGGCAAAGAGTGTAATGACCTGTTTACCTACCAGAAAAACCGGAAGGAACATAAAGTGGCAGAATTCATTAGAAGGACTATACTGATAATTGAAATCTTCGACCCATTCCATGTTGTCACCACCGAGCTGGAGGCTTAAGGTTTCTTGGTTTTCCGACTTTCGCGAGCAGAGCATGGCTTTCGTCTTTGAGGGATTGATGGTCATTCCAAAGGAGCTGGCGGTTGATTGGATGTTGTCGGCCTGGGACTGAAGATCCCCAAGGTTCTCAGCTACTTGGTCTATGTCGTCTGCGTAAGCTAATTTATCAATCGATATTCCCCCAATGTGGACACCTGACGAGTTGTCAAGGACTGAGAAGACAGCGGTAAGGAACAGGTTAAACAGTTCCGGTGAAAGCAAGCAACCCTGCAGCACACCAGTCGATGTTTCAAAGCTATCGGAAAGGCCTTCTCCCGTCATGACGCGGCTTCTGGATTTTGAGTACATATCTCTGATCAATGATACTAAGTTCTGTGGTATACCAAAGTGGAGAAGAATTTGTCATAGACCTTCTCTCCATATGAGGTCGAAAGCCTGCTTAAAGTCAATGAAAAGGTGGAAAATACTACGTCCGAGTTCAAGATATTTTTCCATAATCTGACGTACTGTAAATATCTGATCAATCGTTGACCTGTTTGGGCGGAAACCGGCCTGATATTCTGGAATCACAGTTGAAAATATAGCTTTTATACGCTCCAGCATTACTCTAGTGAGTATTTTAGCGGCGTGGCTTGTAAGGCTTATAGGCCTGTAGTTATCACAGATTGCTTTCGAGCCTTTCTTATGGAGTGGAACTATCGTGGCTTCACACCATGAGGAGGGGAAGTGACCTTCTTCCCAAGTGGCAGTAGCAATTTTTAGGTATAGGTCAACAAGGGGATTGCAATTTACTTTTAGTAATTCCGGTTGGATTCCATCTGGGCCTGCAGCTTTGTTTGTCCTTAAACCCTTGATAGCCGATTCTATCTCAGATCGAAGTGGGAGTGGGCTTGGGTCTACGGTGATTGCGGGGAAGCTGTTAAGCCCCGATGGGTCTGGGAGGATCGTTGAGTTTAATTTGCTCTCAAAGTGTTCTTTCCATCTGGTTCGAATCCCGTCTGTAGTTTGGATCTGGTTACCATCTTCATCAAGGAGGGTACAGGCTTTCAGTCCCTTTTTTTTTGCTAGTTCCCTCACTCGCCTGTACATGAAGTGAGAGTCACCTTTCTTAAATGCCATTTCGCATTTCTCACATTGTTCCCTTATACAGGAGCGGTGAGCACGGCGAGTGACTTTCTCTACCATACGTTTCAATCGTTTGTACATATCCCGACTTTCTCTATCTAGTTTGTTAGTGTGGTTGCGTTTTTCCTCACATAATGAGATTATCTCGATCCAAGGTTTTTGGTCCGCCTTTTGGACTCCCAGGGTCGACTGGGCGACATCGCATATAACCTGCGAGCTACTCTTCACAAGATTATCGATGTCATCTTTTGATAGAGTTAGCGGGGATGTAGAGAGGAGTTCAGAAATTCTTTCGGAAAGAGTAGTGGTGTAATTTTGTCGAGTAGTTTGGTCTTTTAAGAGGTCTACTCTGAATCTGGGAGGCTTTCTGGAGAGTTTCGCGGCCGCTTTTAGAGGCATTTTAAAGGAAGTCATAACAAGCGAGTGGTCGCTATCGAAGTCGCCGCCAGCCAAAGTGACTGTGTTTGTGATGGAAGATTTCCAGCTTCTAGATACGATGATATAAACTATTAGATTCTGAGTCCTTCCATCTGGGGATGTCCAGGTTGTTTTACGTCGGGCTCTTTGTTTGAAGAATGTGTTAGTGATAACAAGATCACTATCTCGGCAAAATTCCATTAGGCGCTCACCAAAAAGCTTTAGATTTAATCAACCACAATATACTATTAGAAAAGCTATCTAATGACTTTCAAGTTGACCCTTATTTAATTAGAATAATTGCGTCTTTCCTCTCTAACAGAACGCAAGTCGTGAAATACCTGAATGTATATTCTGATCCCCTCCCAATTTATAATGGTGTGCCCCAAGGAACCCTCTTAGGTCCAATTTTATTTCTTACAATGATAAATAACCTTGGTGTTTATTTCCCGGATAGATGGAAATTCGTTGATGATCTAACTGTCTTAGAGACATGTTCCAAAAATTCCAAAAGCAACCCAATGTACATCTTGGAATCGATATCAACCGAAGCTCTTACTGATGATATGAAAGTCAACCCTTTAAAGTCAACTGTTCTTACTATTAATTTCCTTAAAACTCCTCCTTCTTTCTCCTGTCCAATCCCCCCTGAAATGTCCGTTACCACTATGAAATTACTGGGCGTTACCATCTCAAGCGACTTAAAAGGGGATTGTCATATTAATGACATCTTAAAACGTGCAAATGCCGGATTTTCCCTCCTTAAACTCCTTAAAAAATTTAAATGCCCTAAATCGCACTGTTTGAGGATTTTCTTGTCATTTGTACGCCCAACCCTTGAGTACGCCTGTCCTGTTTGGCATCCTGGCATTTCCATTGAATTGTCGGACAAAATAGAGGCAGTACAAAAAAGAAGCCTAAGAATTATCTTCAATGAGGGTGAAGTACCTTATATTTCCCTTCTTAGGAGAGCTAATCTTGTCACCCTTAAGGAAAGGAGAGCAAAAATTACCTTGCGTTTTGCTAACAATGCCCTTCATAACCCTCGAACAACTCCCCTTTTCCCCGGTCAATATTCACCCCTTCGACCCCGCCTCCCGCGTTCTGTGTCAACAAAAATCCCCCTTCTCGCCCCAATAAGAGTTTGCACGGAAATATATAGAGGAACTTTTATCCCTTACATAGTTGACATTTTCAACCACTGAATCTTCGCTGCCCCCCCCCACTCGCTCCTTACCTCATAGTTATTAATTTAATGCCCATTTTACAAATTTGGGGGTTTTATATTTATGTTTGTTAGTCACCAACTAACTTATGTTTTTTTTTTTTTTGTTTGCTGACGTTTGACGTTGTTATATTTTTGCAGACGACATTGGCCTTCTAATTTTATGAGTTTACATTGTACTTTGTTTTTGTTTTTAACGTTTTTACGTATTTGACATTGACCCTTTTATAATTTGCTGTTTTTGTTTGATTGTTTGTTTTTGTTATTCTTTTTTCGCTGTATTTGACGCTAAAGTGCGAATTCGGCCCTTTTGGACTTGTGATAGCCATTTTTCAGCAATAAATCGTATCTTATCTTACCTCTCTTGTTCAGCTGGCCATGGCCAAATTTGCCCATCACGTCCTCGTTGCCAGATGGGTCGTCACCGACAATGGCGTTGAAGTCCCCGATGACAAAGACTATATCTTTTTTTGGCACGGAGTCCACTAGACTCTGAAGTTGGAGATAAAAGTTTTCGGATTCTTCATCATCTCTGCTAGAGTCGGGTGCATATACTTGGATGATTGTAAGATTCGCTGGTAAGCCTTTCAGGCGGATCATGATCAGACGTTCTGAGATGGGTGCTGCTGCAATTAGTGATCTCCTAGCCTTACTGGAGAGTAAGAAACCTACTCCCTGCCGGTATTTCCCATCAGTAGGTCCTGATAGTACAAGAGTAGCTTCATCAAGTTTTTCTTCGCCGGTGACTGGGAGGTGGGTTTCGGATAGGCCGACTACGTCCCAATTGTAACGGTTTATCTCTCTCAAGAGGAGTTTCCTTTTTCCTTGTTTTGCAAGCGGTCTGATATTAAGGGTACCAATTGATAAAGTCGATTTAGGTGATATAATGGCCTCCAGGGATGGAGTTGTCAAAGTTGAGGTATTCGCGCGATTAGCGGTCGTCGTATCGTCGGCTGCCCCGGACGCGATAGATCTAAACGCATGGCCTTCGTCGGTTTCCCCGGACGCGGTAGCACTGGTTCTCACATTCATTTGTCTGCTCATTATCATCATAAAAGTGAAAAAAGGGGTTTCTTGGCTGGCGTCAGGACAGCGGCAAGCCACTCCTCTCTATCCCTAGCAGGTGCCGACTATATCACCTACCGATAATGCGCCCTTATGACATCCTGCATCACCAACAATTTACCCATTGCTGGGGGAGTGGATTGTGACTGGCGGGACGTGTCCACGCGCCGGTGGGCCCAGCCCAGTGCACATCAGAGGGGCCATCCTCCTCCTCCACCTGTATTTATGTCCCCCAGGTGAGGGTGTTCCAGTTATATTTCAAGACCCCCAGAAACTGGGTCCCCCCTTGGTCCGCGTCTCCTCTCTCCATGGAGGTATCCTACATATCCGTAGGAAGTTCCCCTATCCGCCACCTGGGGACGCGCTGAGTGGCGTGGGGGAGGCCCCTGCTGAGAAGGTAACTCAGTAGGTACTCAGACCTACTGAGTATTTATTAAAGTTATTAAATTTTCGATTTATTAAAGTTAAAAGCGGAAACATTTAAAAGGTATTTTTTTTAGTAAAGTTCAAATTATGTCCTGGTCTTCAGAAGGCATGGAGGACGTCATCCCTACTTATGTTAATTTCTGCTCGTTTTGAGTTTGAATTGATTATTTATTGTAATTTGTGCTTGCTTTCATTTATTTTGATAGTAATCCATGGTAGTTTGAATCTGGGAAAATTATTTGACTTTATTTCTGCTCAGTTTTGATTTAATGGAGCTCTTTAATTTTCTTTGAAAAGCTTATTTTATGGAAAAAGTTTTTTACATTAATAGATATTTAGAAGCCAAGTAACCCTCCGACGAAAGCACTGCTTGGCTCTTATTGAAAGTATTTTTTAGAGATCGTCGACACATTAACAGCAGTTTTTGACGATTTTACTTTTAAGCTGTTATTATGGCTGTTGTTTTGGTCCTTTTCTGTGCCCTGTGTCGAGCCAAGACATTGAAGGGTGTATTGTTTCTCTCTCTGCATTTGCTTTTGACACAGGAACGATACATTCTTTATAGAAGCTGCTGTGGGTGGATATTTGGGCTGAGCCACAGGGAAAATTGTCCATCTTAGTGTTTGCTTTGAAGTTTTAAGGTGCAGTAAAATTGTATTTATTTTGCTAATTCGCATTACGCTCATGACAGAAGGACTTAGTTACAATTCAGTCATTCATTCAATAGAAACTAATAATGCATTGGTATTATCACTCAGACTTACAGATGATTACCATCAATCAACAGCTTATTTGACAGCAAACATCGATCCCATCGTCGTTTTGAAAAGATGCCGAATATTTGGACCTTAAAAATAATATCTTGCTGTTATTCACTTAAGTTGTATCATAGATTAATGAATATAAAGAAATAATGAATGCTATCATTTTTCAACTTAGGAACGCATCAGAAAGCAAAAGGTCACAAGTAAGGCGGGAATTGTTAGGGGCGGCACTCATTAGTGTAGGTACATAAAGCGCAGATGCTGTGATTTTCAACAAAAAAGAGAAGGAGAGAAGCAAAGAATATGCTCTCACAAAAGACCATACGCTACGTTTATTTCTTGTTTTGGGGGCTTTTCGTCCACAGGTTTCACTGTTAATTACTGATGGTACGAAAAAAAAAACAATGCAGCAATTACTGCATATCTTTTGTTAAGTTCAGTCAATATCTAATAAGACACGTTTCAAACTCTTTATCGCTCAATGTCATTTATATGTTGAGTTCACTCTAAATGAAGGTCGGAGTATTCATTTTTAGAATAAGTTACTGTTTAAATTTTTACCCATTTTTCCAAATTAAAATGAATATTTCGAAGGATTACGTTGACAACTCTGGTCCAAACACAGGATGTACTTCTAGAGATTCGATGTTACCCATGACAACCAATGTTAACTAATAATATCCTGACTCCGGTAACTTTAGCCAAAACTGTGTTTTCCTGCCATCTATCTTTTGCAAATAATGTACTTTGTAGGCAGCCAACTTTTATTCCCAAGCCTTTTTTTCGCGATACTATGTTGGACATATTTTTGTTGTTGATTTAAAAGGATAATCAGCAAATTTGGAAAGTTACAAATGCAGATATGTGGAGCTAGAAACCTTCTGGTGTTAAGATTTAAACAGAAATACGTATTTGTGGGAAATAGGGGACTGCATATACTTTTCTGTCTTCAACTGATTTTGCTTGTGCCCTGTCATGGCAAAACAAGAAATGAAAAAACCCACTGGGTTTGAATATTTTTCAACAATATTAAGTAGGTCGGATAATTTGTCTTTGCTGTTGTGCTTATATTGATTATTTTGAAAATAATGGGAACCCACAGCTAATTTCCCATTAATTTTCTCTATTAGTTCATGATAGTGACTATTTGAAATAAACAACTCAGATACAGCAGCCAGAGTTCCCAATTGCCAGCCGCTTTGCCAGACCTCTAACTATTGAAATTTAAGTTTGTTCCTTATATATCAAATAACCAATTGCATACTCTCTTTTATGTTTTCAACTGCACCGGAAAACCGCCAGGTTCAGACTTATACTGCACTACAAAACATTCTGTCAGCTGGCAGTAATCACCCAATGCTCAGCCGTCAGTTTCGAATTTGTTTCGGGATGATACCTGGCCTATCCTGAACCCAATTCTGAGAGATCAAATAAAAACTAACCGCTGCTATTCATATATCCTGAAAAAGAAAGGCACGATGCAGAAAAGATTCCCAGATATAAGCTTATCTAAAACTTACATTATCAGGTCACATAAAAAATCATGCTGTTTTTTTAATGAACTATTTTTTAACACTGGCACAGAAAAATCAAATGAATAAATACAGACCACTCCCGATCCTTGACTTAATTAAATTAAACTTGTTTAATGTTTTTTGTAATAAAGGATCCAGAATACACAGCCTAACGGAATGTTCGTACAGACTGTTGTGTTGCGAAAAATACAATGGGTGCGTATTCCGCGCTGCATCGCTGCAGTGGTGAAACAGCAGAGTCCGTTCACATCAAAAAATTTATAAAGGTGAAAAAAATAAATTTGAGAAATGCCGGTGATTCCATTCAACCATACACTCATTACACTTTTGATACTGCAAAGAAGAAGAAAGAGATTTCTTCTTCTTAATTATTTACTAATTTTAAATAACTCAAATATTTGCTTTTTAACTTATCGAAAAACATCTCAATGTTAAAAGACAAACTAAAAAATAAACAGTAAATTTGGGGAATGTAGAAAGATGATGAGATAATTAAGTAATAAACATACCATTCGATTCAGAATTCAATCCTCTATCCGAATATAACAATTGCTTCTATTGGAAATTAATTCCAGAAGTTTAGAAAATTCTTGAATTTCCAGATTCTGGGGATGGAAAAACCTAGTTTAAGTTTTGTTTTTGCTTACTCGGTATTCAGGGTCTAGGCCACCCCACATACAACCGAGCAGCCCACCCTGGAATGCCTTTGTATCCCCAAAAAATTTGATTCGTAGAATCTAGGGAATGCGTTTCCAAACCGCATGCGTTGGATTTTTTGAACGCATGAGTCTTGCGGAAAACCGTAAGGATGCGCGGCAAGAGATGCATGTGTTCCTCCACAAAACGCAATCCACAGCGGTTTTCCGCAGATCTGTGCTCTGTGTGAATATAGGGTAATTGTTCATTTCTATCAGAGGGCTAGATTTTGCCTGACTCATTGCATATTTCAAAGTTTTTCTGACAGTTTAGTTTTTTTAAATTATAAAACCTTTAAAGGATTTTATTGTAAAATAGACAAAAAGCTCTTTGCAGTCCGCTAGTCATAGGCAACTGTGATAGATCATCATGGCCAGTACCAATTGATCATTGAAAATACAACCATTATTTCTAGAGGAAAATATAATAGTTTTGGATTTCAGATGGCAGCAGAGGTGTCTGAATGCTTTTACACGAACACTCGGGATTACGATTAGCTGATAAAGGTAATCCACTCCGTTCACATCTTATATTTTATTGGTGACTTTTTTTTTCTAGAGGTTGAGATAGATTAGTGTTACTACTACTATCATTATAGAGCAACTCACTAAACTCAGTCGAGCATCCCGCCAAAAAGGCCCATTGCCTTAACACCAAAGTAAACCTAATTCAGGGGGAGGGGACAAGTATCAATTATCTAAATCTCTACAATAAATTTGCAATCTGTCGGACATCACCTTCCCTAACTATATCTCTAGCTTAACATCCAATTTATGAAGAGCCTTCAGCCGCTATTTTGAGGTAAATGGTCAGTAATTATAAAAATATAACCCTCCTCATCCAGGAATCGGTGTAGCTTTCTGAAATCGTAACTCGAATTATGATAAAATGGCCAATTTTTCAAACGGGTGTGGACCAACTGATCGAACGGGCTGAGTTTAAGGAGGTTGGGCTATTAATTACAATTCAGTGTTACAAATATCAAATTACAAATATCACACAGGGATTTTTAAGTTAATTCTTCCCGCCTTTACAAGGGGTTGGGGGTGGGGTAGGGATAATCTTGAAGCAAATTCAGGCTACTTAAATTCAACGTAATAAGCGAGAGCCAGTCCCCTCAAAATATATAAATACTTTTCATCTATGACTTCTTTGATTGTTCTATCTGTTGCGTAATTAGGGGGTGCCGGGATTTCAAACTACCGCCGAAGGCACTTACTAGGGGGGCAGCATGGATAGAAGAGAATAAGAGAACAAAAAAAATGGAGTGCAGTTCTAATACATATTATGACCACAGAAAATCAAGCTTTGATTTGTAAAAAAAAAACAGAAACACAGTTACAAAAGTTGCTTTAGAACTTGACCCGGATTCAGAAGTGGAAAATTTTTCTACCAAAGTTGAATGTGCCACTGTGGAATGCTCAAGCTCTTTTGACCAAGCTTTGGGAAAAAAAAGAGAAAAAAAAAAAAAGATCAAAACTCTCTTTGAAGCTGTCTACTTGATTGATTTCCGGGTTACCTAAAATTATTTCTTCATTCTCATTCATTTCTAGTCTAAGCGTCTTAGACTTCTAGTCATTATTCTTCTCGCGTCCTGAACTCTAAAAACCTCCAAAATTCATTCATTTTGCTAATATTTTTATCTAGAACACTCAAATAATCTGTATATTTTAAGTCTGAGGGAGTATTACCTTCCCATCTGATATCACGTTCTCCTATAGACTTTGCCATGTACCTTAGGGAAAGTCCATTAAAATAATACATGTAAACAAAGATAGGAAACAACCGCGCTTAGTTACTGGTTCCACGCCAAACCAACTACTAGCCTCACTTTTTACTCGAACTGCAGCTTTATTATTGTCTCTCATAGTACTTATCACTTTAATGTATTTATCTAGTATGCCATAAAAGAGTAGAACCTTCACTAAAGGTGTTCCATCAGCTGAATCAGATATCTGTTCATAACCTATACAACTGAGCATAGAAGGGGTCTGATGATTCAGGCACTTCTCAATTATTTAATCGAAGAATAAAAGTTTTGTCAATACATTTTCTCTCCTTCCTAAAACAATACTACTCTCAAAACTAGATATACAGCATTTCTTACTCTGATAAGTGGGGTCAAGCTAGGTACTCTACTGTCTACAGAAACCAAGATAATGTCTCTGTAATTACCATACTCAGTCTTATAACCTTTCTTATATAGGTGTTTAACTATGGCTTGTCTAACATCCCTGGATACTTCCGTTTTTACAAAAATCGTTTTGACAATCTTCAGTAATTTATGCGTAAGTTCGATCCACAATGTGGGAGGATGTCATAAAGAAAGATTTATGGTAAATGAGAACATCCTGGGAGGGTGTAAATAGGGAGGCTTTGAATAAATTGGGATGGAGGAGGAGCGTGCATAGCTGTGTTGGCCTCAGACGGCTTGGTGCTGCGGTGAGTTGTTAGTAGTAGTAGTAGTATCTAGCATTTCAAGTCAAATTGCACATATGGAAACACAAACTGCGCAACGATGTATAGAAAGTATCAAACTCATGAATTTAGAACCAACAAAGGTTTTATTTTTGACTCGATGAAAATAAAAAAAAATTCGTTGTTACCTTGGATGTCAGCAGTGGCTTTAGACTTCATTATCTGGGGGAAGGGGGCAAAGTATACCACAGAAGTTAAAAATAAAAGGAATTTAATGTCAGGTGTTAGAAAAACTGGGAGGGGTAGCTGCCTTTCCTACCCAAGTCTAGAACCGCCACTGGTGAATGTGATTGAATTATATAGCAATCTTATTATAACAAATACCGTGTCTGATCGTAAAATGGTCCAGAACTTAACACTGTACTTGGCCTTGGTACAGTACTAAAAGGCTTGAAAAATAATACGGCCCAAGGTGCTGATAGTGTGGTAAATTAGTTTTTAAGCATAGAGGCTGTGAAATTAGAGTGTTGTGAAATTACTGAATATTACGAACATGATTTTTAAAAAAAGCAAGTACCTAGTGATTTTAGAACAAAATTGATGGAACCCATCAATAAGAAAGTTGATAAGAGTGGGTGTGACAATTACAGAAGCATTAGCTTGGTTTCTATAGGAAGAAAATTATTTAGCATGAAGATACATTTTAGACTTAGAGATTCTGTAGGTAAGGTTTCAAGCGAACAGTCTGGTTTTAGAAAGGGGAGAGGATTTGTCGACCAAATGTTTACTCTTTGATTAATAATTGAGTGTGCCTGAGTCACCAGACCTCTTTAGTCCTTAGCTTTATATATTACGAGCAAGCACTTGATTCAGCCAATAAAACATCTTTAACGAAAGTCCTATTTTTGTATAGTATACGAAATAAATAAATAAAAGTTATTGGTGCTATGTACTATATTAACATTGTTACGGTATATGTAAGAAATGAGTTTTAGCGGCTGGTTTCTTATTCGATCAGGAGTTCATCAGAGTGTCGTCCTATCCTGATATATATATATAT
>JAQQPU010025393.1:0-11434 GCA_029168905.1 Artemia sp. Kazakhstan ARC1039
GGCAACTTTAAGAAATAGGTCTACAGCACAAAAGAGGGCACCAGTGGAGTTTATATACTAAACCAAACTAAAACTGTGATAAGAAAAATCATACTTCATCAAATTCAGCAAAATTCTCCTTATTGGATTTTCCCAATCGCTTCCAATTTATTTGAGACGCAGAAATGAAGAATGATATTTTTGTGACTTTCTTTAGTTAGCTATCTAGTGAGTTTCGATATTGCATTCGCGAAATTGATGATGTTTTTATACTTTTTGTTATATCTTAAAGCAATAGGATTTTACAAATTTGTAAATTATAGAAATTTAATTTTTAACTCTGAGAGAAGAAAACTCGAAAATAAACATTTACCATTTATTTAAAACTACGAAGAATATGCATGATGCTATTATTCATTATGCACTATTACCTAAATATGGCAACCTGATATTGGTTATGATTTTCGATCAATATCATAATCAACAATCTAGCAAAGTTCAATCAAAGCTTAGCAAAATATTAAGCCAAGTACTCTTACTGTTGGCTGTAAGCCCCATCCTTTCCGCGCTTAAATAAAAAAAAAAGAGTCTTTTTAACTGAAAGTAAGGAGCAATTTTAAAACTCAAAACAAACTGAAATTATTTCGTATACGAATGGATTGCCCCACTCCTCAATACCTTGCTCTTCACGCTAAAATTCCAAGCACTTTTGAAAAAGCTTTCTATCATAGGCAGCGCAATAGCGCTGCCTAAGTAAAGAACGATATTGACACAATGTATTATTTTTTTTGCTTTAGACCAGAGCACTTCGTATCGAAGGAGGTGTCGTTGAAACTTCAAAAAGGGCTCATTCGATTGGAAATTGGAATGGCTTGTGCCCTTTTTAATAGTCCAAAGTGATTGGAAGGCAACTAACACCCCTTCCACGCCCACCATTTCCCCAAATACATCTAATTAAAATTTTGAGATAGCCATTTTGTTCAGCGTAGTTGATTTCCACTTAGAAAATATGTTTTTGAGGAGGAAACTCCTCCACAGCCCTCAGGGCAAGGATTTAAGATATGCCCAGGGGGCATATAAGAACGATGTTGGCACAATAAATTTTTTTCCCTTCAGACCAGGGCACTTCGTATCGAAGAAGTTGGCGTAGAAACTTCGAAAAGGGCCCTTTCAATTGGAAATTAAAGTGGCTTGTGCCCTCTTTAATAGTCAAAAGTGATTGGAAGGCAACTAACACCCCTTCCATGCCCACCATTTCCCGAAACACATCCAATCAAAATTTTGAGATAGCCATTTTGTTCGGTGTAGTTGATTTCCAGATAGAAATTATTTTTTGAGGAGAACACTCCCCCATAGCCCTCAGAGCAAGGGTTGTAAGTTATGCCCTGGGGGCATATAAGGTTTTTATAGAAATCGTTGTCGTAAGAACTTCAAAAAAGGCTCATTCGATTGAAATTTCGAAGGGCTAGTGCCCTTTTTATTAGTCGAAAGTGATTTGAGGGCAACTAACCCCCCTCTCACGCCCACCTTTTCCCTAAACATATCCAATCAAAATTTTGAGATAGCCATTTTGTTCAACGTAGTTGAAAGTTCTGGAAATTAGGTCTTTGATGATGACAACCCCCCAAAGCGCTCAGGGCAAGGGTTGTAAGTTATGCCCTGGGTGCATATAAGGTTTTCATAGAAAACGCTATCGTAGAAGCTTCAAAAATGGCTCATTCGATTGGAAATTGAATGGCTAGTGCTCTTTTTAATAGTCGAAAGTGATTAGAAGGTAACTAACACCCCTCCCACGCCCACCATTTCCCCAAACATATCCAATAAAAATTTTGAGATAGCCATTTTGTTCAGCGTAGTTAATTTCCAGATAGGAATTATGTTTTTGAGGAGGACCCTCCCCCACTTCCCTCAGAACAAGGGTTGTAAGTTGTGCCCTGGGGGCATATAAGGTTTTTATAGAAAGCGTTGTCGTAGACACTTCAAAAAAGGCTCATTCGATTGGAAATTGAAGGGCTAGTGTATTTTTTAATAGTCCAAAGTGATTGGAGGGCAACTAACCCCCCTCTCACGCCCACCTTTTTCCCAAACACATCCAATCAAAATTTTGATATAGAGATTTTGTTTAAAGTAGTTGAAAGTTCTGGAGATTAGGTCTTTGAGGATGACAAGACCCCAAAGCCCTCAGGGCAAGGGTTGTAAGTTGTGCCCTGGAGGCATATAAGCTTTATAGAAAGCATTGTCGTAGAAACTTCAAAAAGTGCTCATTC
Source organism: Artemia sp. Kazakhstan ARC1039 (assembly GCA_029168905.1). Taxonomy (NCBI): domain Eukaryota; kingdom Metazoa; phylum Arthropoda; class Branchiopoda; order Anostraca; family Artemiidae; genus Artemia; species Artemia sp. Kazakhstan ARC1039. The sequence continues at coordinate 2,247 of JAQQPU010025393.1, forward strand.
GACTGGAAACGGAAATGGATATTGCCCTTTTTAATATTCAAAAGTGATTGGAAGGTAACTAACACCCCTTCCACGCCCACCATTTCCCCAAACACATCCAATCAAAATTTTGAGATAGCCATTTTGTTCCACGCAGTTGAACGTTATACCTGGAAATTATACCTTTGAGCAGGACACTCCCCCCACAGTCCTCAGGGCAAGGGTTATAAGTGATGCCCTGGGGGCATATAAGGTTTTATTGAAATCTTTGTCCTAGAAACTTGAAAAAAGACTCATTTGAATGCAAATTCAAAGGGATGATGCCCTTTTTTAATAGTCGACAGTGATTTGAGTGCAACTAACCCCCCTCTCACGCCCACTTTTTCGCCAAACGCATCCAATCAAAATTTTTAGACATCCATTTTATTCAACGTAGTTGAAAGTTTTGGAAATTAGGTTTTTAAGAATGACAACCCCTCCTCCGTACAGCCCTCAGGGTAAGGGTTGTAAGTTATGCCCTGGGGGCATATAAGATTTTTTATAGAAAGCGATGTTGTAGAAACTTCAAAAAGGGCTCATTCAATTGGAAATTAAAGAGCTAGTGCCCTTTTTAATAGTCGAAAGTGATTGAAGGGCAACTAGCCCCCCCTCTCACGCCCACCATTTACCCAAACACATCCAATCAAAATTTTGATACATGCATTTTGTTCAACGTAGTAGAAAGTTATGTAAATTAGGTCTTTTAGGATGATAACCCCCTCAAAGCCCTTAGTAAAAGGGTTGTAAATTATGGCCTGGGGGCATATAAGGTTTATATAGAAAGTTGTTGTAGAAATTTCAAAAAGGGATCATTTGATTGGAAATTGAAAGGGCTAGTACCCTTTTTAAGAGTCAAAAGTAAGCGGAGAGTAATTAACCCCCCTCTCACGCCCACCATTTCCCCAAACACAATCAATCAAAGTTTAGAGACAGCCATTTTGTTCACCGTGGTTAAAAGTTCTGAAAATCATGTATTTGAGGATGACAACCCCCCCCCCCCCCAGATTCCCAATGGAAAGTGTTGTAATTTATGCCCTGGGGTGTAAATTGAAATTGAAATTGAGAGGGCTAGGGCCCTTTTTAATAGTCGAAAGTGAATGGAGGGTAACCAACCCCCCTCTCACGCCCATCATTCCCCAAAACACATCCAATCAAAATTTTCTGATAGCCAGTTTGTTCAACGTAGTAGAAAGTTCTGGAAATTAGGTCTTAGGGGATGACAACACCCCCTCCCCCCCATATCTCAGGGTAAGGGTTGTATGTTATGCCCTGGGGCATATAGGGTTTATATTGAAAGCTTTGTCGTAGAAACTTCAAAAGGGCTCATTTAATTGGAATTTGAAAGGGCTAGTGCCTTTTTAATAGTTGAAAGGGATTGGAGAGCAACTAACGCCCCTTTCACGCCCACCATTAACCCAAACACATCCAACCAAATTTTTTTAGATAGCCATTTTGTTTAACGTAGTTGAAAGTTCTGGCAATTAGGTCTTTGAGGATGACAACCCCCATCACAGCTCTTAGGGTAAGGGCTGTAATTTATGCCCTGGGGGCATATAAGGTGTTTATAGAAAGCGGTGTCGCGGAAACTCAAAAAGGGCTCATTCAATTGGCCAGAACATAATTTGCACTTTACTGAAAAAAATACAAATGAATGTGCATTGACCGTTTAATATACGTATATTGATACTTAGTAATCAAAATGTTACTATTATTTGATTTATTGAAGTTACAAAAGTAAAAACATTTATGTTTTTTCAATGAGGTGCAAATTATGTTCTGGTTTTGGGAAGGCTTAGGGGTTCTGAGCCCAACTCATGTTAATTTCTGCTCGTTTTGAGTTTGAATAGGTTATTTATTGTAATTTCTGTTCGTTTTGGGTTTCATTTATTTATCGAATCTGATTTGTCGTAGTTTCACGCTTGGTAGATTATTTGATTTTATTTTTGCTCATTTTGGGTTTAATGGAGTTCTTTACACTTCTTTGAAAAACTTATTTTTTGGAAAAAGTTTTTTAATTAATTCTAATAAAACAGCCCTTGTGTTTTAGAAGTCGTTCTTAAAAAATTGGGAAAAACAGTGAAACTTTATCGTGAAGAGCAAGGTTTTGAGGAGGGGCAACCTCTTTATGTACGGAATAATTTCTATTGGTTTTGAGTTTTGATGTTGCTCCTTACTCTCAGTTAAAAAAACTTTTTGTTTTTAATTTAATTGTCGAACGTTTTTCAAATAATGCCAGTAAATCTGTGAAAAATTCCCTTCCCTCACGGGAATCTCCTCCTTAGAACGCTACTCCCACCCCGTAAAATTTCTTTCGGACAATTTAATCCTCGCTAAAAATTCCCAACCCCTCCGTAAAATTCCTTGCAGAAGATTCAGCCTGTAAAATTTTTTATTATACTTTCATTTGAAAAAGACTTAGTTCTAATCGTTTTCCCAATCACTCCGGACCCCCCCCCTTCCTTCCGTCGAAACTATTTCCCGGAAATCCAAACACGCTGAAAATTTCCCACGGACAATTCCTCTGGAATATCTCCACATGCAGAATTGAGTAGGCAAAGAGAAAATAAGACAAATAAAATAAAATTTGGTGTAGGAATTCTGCCAACGCCCCCTCCCAGTGTAAAATTTCACCAAGAAAGTTCACCCCAAGATATATCCCTTCACACGGAAAATATCCCCATTGAAACCCACTCAGAGCTCAAAATACTCCCCACCCAAAAAATGTCTGTATACTTCCCAGTAAGAAATAACATACATAAGCAATTGATAAATTTTATAACTTAAAGACCTATTGCCAGGGGCTGGGGGGGCATGTTATCTACTAAGGCATAGTATTGGGACTTTTCAAACTATGCTGAGCAAAATGGCAATGTCAAAATTTTGATCAGACGATTTTGGCGAAAATGAGGCGTGGGAGAGAGGGGGGGTAGTTGCCCTCCAATCTTTTTGGTCACTTAAAAAGGGCACTGCAACTTTTAATTTCCATTCAAATGAGCCCTGTCCCAATGTTTTAAAATCATTGGTTCAATACGATTACTCCTAAGGAAAAAAAACAAATAAACACGCCTTCGTGATCTATCGTCTGACAAAAAATACAAAATTCCACACTCTTTAACTTTTAGAGGGTGTTTCCCCCTTTTTCGAAAATCAGGCAAATATTCTCAGGCTCGTAGCCTTTTATAGGTAACACTAAGCTTAATGAATCTTATATATTTTGAATCAGAATAACAAGCGGTTTTTTTTTACATTTATTCATATCAAAATTGCGCTTTTTAGAGTTTCGGTTACTATTGAGCCGTGTCGCTCCTTACTTACAGTTCGTTATCACGAACTGTTTGACACACGTATATTAGAGACACTCATAAAATATCCATATATGTGTAGATGACGAGTAGCTCACTTAAACAAAGTAAATTTTGAAATATAATGGTACTCACAGTTTAGAGAAGTATTCTTCGAAGTAGGTTTACCTAAAAATAATATACTGAGCTCCCACTCTTTTCGCCACACATGTAGAATAAGAGAAACGTATTTGAACAGAAAATTTTTTAGAATCTAATGGTCATCGGAGTTTAGAAAAACATCTACCCATGTGGTCTACTCTTGAAGAGAACAATTCAGCTTTACCCTTCTCGTCACACACGTAGCCTTAGCAACATTTCTAAAATCTACGTAATTCGATTATGAGTGGCTGAGAAATATTCCGTTAAAATAAAATAATTTTAAGATACAATGGTACTCACAGTTTAGCAAAATATTAACCGATGTACTTAAAAGTGAACTGTTCAGTTCAATACTTTTTGCAACACACGTTGCGTTAGTGGCTGCATCTTGCCTTTGGAGGAACCGAAATGTGATTAGATGTCGAACGATGTAAACGTCATTCACCAAATCAACTAAAGTACTATTTCTCTCATCATCAATCATTTCTTTTCCGTTTCGTAGCCAAATGAGTTTCGGAGGTGGAATTCCTAAAAAGAGGAAGGGATAAGTGTTATTTAGAATATATTTTCCAAATGATCTTTCTCTTGTAATACGTTCAATATATGTCACTCTTGTAAAATAATGGTAGTAACATAGGATAGAAAGGAATCGCACGTGTAATATTGGAAGGAAATACAAGAGAATAATGCCACACTTGAGAATCACTTATTTAAATACCCCTTTAGGCAGTAACACCTTTACATTTATAAACAAATTAAAAGGAAAAAACAAATATAGTAAGACAGTCTTACAAGAAAATTTTTGAAACGAAAAATTTTTCTAAAACACACAAAAAGAAAAAAATATATATATTTTACGAGTAATCAACAACGGGGAAAATAAATGGAGCAGACAAAAAATTCGCATTCAAGCAAACTTCTATACGACAAGTTGCTGAAAAGAATCACTTTAGAAGCTAAATGGCAGTTAAAAATACAATTTTATATTATACAAATCATATTTATACGTGAAATTTTTTCATGTTCTTACCGTGAACTGTTTTTCTATATACTTTTCCTTTTAACTTATTAAATTTAGTTTTCCTATTAGGATTCTGGATGTAAAATCGAAATATTTGGGCTAAAGCTACTTTATTCCTTGTCTTCATTGCAAGTCTTATTCGCTCTCACAAGTTTTCTTCCCATTGGTTTTTGTTTGATTACTTGATTTACAACAAAGGAGATAACGAGCTGAGTCGTCTCTTTTATTCAGATTTCTATAATTCAAATAAAAAGCTGAATTGCATTCAGTGAGACAAGATACAAAATCCAAGGAAAAATTAACTTTCAATTTGATCTATAGATTTAACAACAACTTTCCCTCAATACTTGATGCAGCAGCACGAGGTATGATACTGGAACTTAACTTCTCGTGATAGAGGACACAATACTGGATACTGGAGCGTTATACTGCTGAACATTTGACAATTTTAATGGAGCGTAGTACAATGGAAAACATAATTTCACTGCTGGAACCATTAATCTTTCTCATTGAACTTCCAATCTGATTCACAGGAATGAACCTAGACAGTGTAATTTGCTCAAGTGGCGATAAAGAATCAAAAGAAGGGTATCTTTCAATTTAAGAATGTTGTTCTATACATTTGACAACAACTTTTCTACCATAACAAGAAATAAAACAGCATGGATGATGCTGGAACATGATAATGAATACTATACCATTGTTTCGGAGTGTGATACTAAAGGAAGGGCAGGTTTATTCATAGAGCTCTTAGATTCTTTTGCTAATTATCTACTCAGGCTCACAGGCATGAAATTAGCCTGCCGATTCATAACTTGATCGCGTTGAGATATAGAATCAAAGAAAAAAAAATGTTCAATTTTAGGATCTGTATCAATTGATTGCACAGCACTTTTTCGCCTATCAGAGGCAAAACTATAATTTTGCCTATATTAAAGGCCATACGGCTCCAATGTTTTATTATTTATTTTTTTTTCTTTCCCCCAGAGGTACTTCATATGGAAGGAGTCGTCGTATAAACTTCAAAGGGGGCTCATTCGATTAAAAATCGAGAGTTCTTCCTCGATCCATGTCCGACCATTTCCATGTCCACCATTTCCCCATTTCCCCAAACACATCCAATCAAAATTTTGAGATAGCCATTTTGCCCTAGATAGTTGATTTCCAGATAGAAATTATGTTTTTGAGGAAGAAACTCCCCCCACAGCCCTCGGGACAGGGGTTGTAAGTTATACCCTGGAGGCATATAAGGCTCATATAGAAAGCTTTCTCGTAAAAACTTCAAAAAGGACTCATTCAAATGGAAATTCAAAGGGTTAGTGCCGTTTTAAATAGTCGAAAGTGATTGGGGGGGGGGCAACTAACCCCCCTCTCAAGCCCACCTTTTCCCCAAACACATCCAATTAAAATTTTGAGATAGCCATTTTGTTCAACGTAGTTGAAAATTCTGGAAAATAGGTCTTTGAGGATGACAACCCCCCCCCCCACACAACCCTCAGGGCAAGGGTTGCAAGTTATGCCCTGGGGGCATATAAGGTTTCTATAGAAAGCGTTGTCGTAGAAACTTCAAAAAGGGCTCATTTGATTAGAAATTTAAAGGGCTAGTGCCCTTTTTAATAGTCAAAAGCAATTGGAAAGCAACTAACACCCCTTCCATGCCCACCATTTCCCCAAACCTATCCAATCAAAATTTTGAGATAGCCATTTTGTTCAATGTAATTGGAAGTTCTGGAAATTATATCTTTGAGCAGGACACTCCTCCCCCACAGTCTTCAGGGCAAGAGTTATAAGTTATGCGCTGGGTGCATATATGGTTCTTATGGAAGGAATACTCGTATAAACTTCAGAGATGGCTCATTTGATTGGAAATTGAAAGTTCTAGTTCACTTTATAAGTGTCAAAAGATATCAGAGGGTAGCCAGACCCCCCTCCCCACGCCCTTTTTTCCTAAATACATCCGATAAAAATTTTGAGATACCTATATTGTTAAAAATAGTTCAAAGATCATATAACAAAACTTCGGTGTCGACACAACCCTCCAGGGCTCAGGGACAGCCGTTGTAATTTGCTCCTGCCCTGGGTGCATATATGGCTCTTAAGGAAGGGATGCTCGTATAAACTTCAAAGAGGGCTAATTTGATTGGAAATTGAAAGCCCTAGTTCACTTTTTATGAGTCAAAAGAGAAAGGAGGACACCTAACCCCTCCTCATCTATGCCCTTTTTTCCTCAAACACATCCAATAAGAACTTTGAGATAGCCATTTAAAAAAAAATGGTTCAAAGACCATTTAACGAAAACTCCGGGTCGACACAGCCCCCCAGGGCCCTAGGGCAGGCGTTGCAAGTTATGCCCTGGGGAAATGTATGGTTCTTATTGAAGGGATCCTCGTAAAAACTTCAGAGAGGGCTCATTTGACTGGATATTGAAAGTTCTAGTTCAGTTTTTGCGAGTCAAAAGAGATTGGAGGGCATCAAGCCCCCCCCTCCCACGCCCCTTTTTTCCCCAAATGCATCCGATAAAAATTTTGATATAGCCATTAAGTTAAAAAATGTTAAAAAGTCAGATAATAAAAACTCAGGTGTCGACACAACCCCCCAGGGCCAGGGGCAGGCGTTATAAGTTATGCCCTGGGAAGTATATGGTTCTTATGAAAGGGATGCTCGTATAAACTGCCGAGAGAGCTCATTTGATTGGAAATTGAAAATTCGAGCTCACTTTTTAATAGTCAAAAGAGATCTGAGACCCCCCCCCCCCGGCCGGGGCCTTCGTTTTGCAAAGCCGTGGGAGGAAAATGTTGAGATAGATATTTTTTTAAATAGTTCAAAGATCGGATAAGAAAAGCTCCGGTGTCAATACAACCCCCCAGGACCCGGGGGAAGGCGTTCTAAGTCATGCCCTAAAGGCACGTATGGTTCTTATGAAAGGGATGCTCGTATAAACTTCATAGAGGGCTCATTTGATTCGAAATTGAAAGTTTTAGTTCAGTTTTTAAGAGTCAAGAGATTTGAGGGCAACTAACCCCCCCCCCCGTGTCCTTTTTCTCACAGAGCAATACTTGAAACGTCTATCCCGGGCCCTTGCACGTTGCGTTGACACGGGAGTTCATCTGCTTTCACGTGGAGTCTTTCACGTGGCGTTAGTGCCTGCATCTTACCTTTGGAAGAAAAGAAATGAGATTCGGTTTTGTTAAAAATAGTTTTAAAGTTTGGTTTAAAAAAAAATAGATAGATATTTTGTTAAAAATAGTTCAAAGGTCGGGTAATAAAAACTCCGGTGTCAATACAACCCCCCAGGGCCCGGGGGAAGGCGTTCTAAGTTATGCCCTAAAGACATGTATGGTTCTTATGAAAGGGATACTCGTATAAACTTCATAGAGGGCTCATTTGGTTCGAAACTAAAAGTTTTAGTTCACTTTTTAAGAGTCAAGACATTTAAGGGCAACTAGCCCTCCCCCACGTCCTTTTTTCCCGAACCTATCCGCTACAAATTTTGAGATAGCCAGTTTTTTGAAAATTGTTCAAAAATTAGATAACAAAAACTCCGGTGTTAAAACAGTCCCCCAGGGCCGGGGGGTAGGCGTTTTAAGTGTTGTCCTGGGGCGTATATGGTTTTTAAAGGGGTGATCCTATAAACTTCAGAGAGGGCTCATTTGATTAGAAATTGAAAGTTCTAATCCACTTTTTAAGAGTCAAAAGATATCCAAGGACAACTAGCACCCCCTCAAACACCCGTTCTTCCCGAAGCCCATCCAATAAAATTCTTAAAATAACCTTTTCATTAAAAATAGATCAAAGGTCATAATAGTTCAGAAAAAAACTCCTGTGTCGACACAACCTCCCAGGGCCCGGAGGCAGGTGTTGTAAGTAATGCTCTGGGGCATATATAGTTGTTATGGAAGGGATGCCCATATAAACTTCGGAGAGGGCTCATTTGATTAGAAACTGAAAGTTCTTGTTCACTTTTTAAGGGTCAAAAGAGATCGGAGGGCAACTAGCCTGTCCCCCTCCTCTACGCCCTAAATATATCAGGTAAAAATTTAAGATGGATATTTTTTTTAAAAATACTTCAAAGTTTAGATAACAAAAACCCCGGCGTTGAGACAGCCCCCCCCCCCCAGGGCCCGGGGATAGGTGTTGTAAGTTATGACCTGGGGGCATATACGGTTGTTATGGAAGGGATACTCGTATAAACTACATAGAGTGGTCATGTGATTGGAAATTGAAAGTTGTAATTCGCTTTTTAAGAGTCAAAAATGATCGGAGGGCAGCAAGCCTCCCCCCTACCCCTTTTAATTTTTTTTCAAGAGACACTCCATATAGAAGGGGTCGTCGCAAAAACTTCAAAGGGGGCTCATTCGATTGGAAATCTAGAGTTCTAGTGCCCTTTTTAAGAGTTAAAAGTGATCGGAGGGCAACTAGCCCCCCCCCAAGCATTCTTTCCCCAAATACATCTGATGGAAAAATTTGAGGTAGCCATTTTGTTAGAAATAGTTCAAAGGTCAGATAAGAAAAACTTCTGTGTTGATGCAACCCCCCAGGGCCCGGGGTAGACGTTTTAAGTGTTGCTCTGGGGGCATATATGGTTCTTATGGAGGGTATGCTCGTATAAACTTCGGAGAGGGCTCATTTGATTTGAAATTTAAAGTTCTAGTTCACTTTTATAAAGTCAACAGATATCGGAGGGCAACTAGCCCCTCCCCCTCCAT
>JAQQPU010025394.1:0-12054 GCA_029168905.1 Artemia sp. Kazakhstan ARC1039
CTAAAGGAAAAAAAATACATAGTATATGTGCCAACATCGTTCTTATATGCCCTCAGGGCATAACTTAAAACCCTTGCCCCGAGGGTTGTGGGGAAGTGTCCTCCTCAAAAACATATTTTCTATCTGGAAATCAACTACGCTGAACAAAATGGCTATCTCAAAATTTTGATTGGATGTGTTTGGAGGATTGATAGGCGTGGGGGGGGGGCTAGTTGCCCTCCAATCACTTTCGACTATTAAAAAGGGCACTAGTCTTTTGAATTTCCAATTGAAAGAACCTTTTTTGAAGTTTCTACGACAACGCCTTCTATAAAAACCTTATATCCCCCCAGGGCATAACTTAAAACCCTTGCCCTGAGGGTTGTGGGGGAGTGTCCTTCTCAAAAACATATTTTCTAACTGGAAATCAACTACGCTGAACAAAATGGCTATCTCAAAATTTTGATTGGATGTGTTTGGGGGAATGATGGGCTTGGGGAGGGGGCTAGTTGCCGCCAATCACCTTTGACTATTAAAAAAGGTACTAGCCGTTCGAATTTCAGATCGAATGAGCTTGTTTTGAAGTTTCTACGACAACGCCTTCTATAAAAACCCTATATGCCCCCAGGGTATAACTATAAACCCTTGCACTGAGGTTTGTGGGGGAGTTTCCTCCTCAGAAAAACATTTTCTATCTGGAAATCAACTACGCTGAACAAAATGGCTATCTCAGAATTTTGAATGGATGTGTTTGGGGGGAGGATGGGCGTGGGGGGCTAGTTCCCCTCCAATCACTTTCGACTATTAAAAGGGCCCTAGAACTCTTGATTTCCAATCGAATGAGCCCCTTTTGAAATCTCTACGACGACCCCTTCCATATGAAGTGCCCTGCTCGAAGGGAAAAAATAATAAAGGGTACATTGTGCCAATATTGTTCTTATATTCCCTCAGGGCATAACTTAAAACCCTTGCCCCGAGGGTAATGGGAGAATGTCCTCCTCCAAAAGATATTTTCTATCTGGAAATCAACTACGCCGAACAAAATGGCTATCTCAAAATTTTGATTGGCTGTGTTTGGGGGAATTATGGGCGTGGGGGACTAGTTGCCCTCCAATCACTTTCGACTATTAAAAAGGGCACTAGCCACTCCAATTTCCAATTGAATGAGCCCTATTCGAAGTTCATACGACAACTTCTTCGATACGAAGTGCCCGGGCATGGAGAAAAAAAGCACCTTGTACTCACATCGTTCTTTACTTAGGCAGCGCTAGCGCGCTGTCTATGATATTGTATTTTCTAATAAAGCTGGGTTTTATTTTTCAGAAATAAGAACACCCACGTTTAAAATACATCTGATTTTATTAATAATATTTTTTTTTTGTTTTAATAAAGTTGGGTTTTAGTTTTCAGAAATAAGAAACTCCACGTTTGAAATACATCTGGTTTTATTAATAATGTTTAATTTTCTAATAAAGCTGGGTTTTAGTTTTCATAAATAATAACAACCATGTTTAAAATACATCTGATTTTATTTATAGTATTTGATTTTTTAATAAAGCTGGGTTTCAATTTTCAGAAATACGAATATCCCCGTTTAAAATACGTCTGATTTTATTAATAAAGTTGTGTTTTAGTTTTCAGAAATATGAAAAACCACGTTTAAAATACATGTGATTTTATTTGATAGAGTTGGGTTTTAGTTTTCAGAAATAAAAACGTCCAAGTTTAAAATACATCTGGTTTTACTAATAATATTTGATTTTCTAATAAAGCTGGGTTTTAGTTTTCATAAATAAGAACAACCATGTTTAAAATACATCTGATTTTATTAATAATATTTTATTTTTTGTAATAAAGTTGGGTTTTAATTTTCAGAACTACGAACATCCCCGTTTAAAATACTTGACTTAATTTTGACTTATGTCTCCTGCCGGGCGCTGCTCGGCGTAGAGAGTGACGTCTGCCTCCTCCATCCACTTCGATCCATGGCAAGCGTTTGCACATCACTCAACCTGATATTTGCCATCGTCAGGAACTCGGGCAGGCTGTCGGACCATCGTTTCTTTGGTCGGCCGCGAGGTTGCTTCCAACCGGCTTTGACAGGGTCGAAGTCATGGATCGTTTTGGCAGGTATGTGTGGAGGCATTCGAAGTAGGTGTCCAAACCATCGTAGTGTTCGCTCGGCTGCTTGGGTCGAAAACGGAGACTGCTTGGTGAGCTGCAGCAGCTTCTCATTGCTGACGAAGTCGAACCATCGTAGATCTTAAATCCTCCTCAGGCTCTTCGACTGAAAGACATCAATTGCCTTGAGGGTTGCGGCTGAAGCTTGCCACGTCTCAGCTCCATAGACTATCACAGAGCCGACGAGGGCGTTGAAAATCCGCAGCTTCGTTGTGCGACTGATGTTCGGTTTTTGCCAGAGGTGACGGTTCAGTCTGCCCATGGCAGAAGACGCTTTGGATATTCTCGCTTGTAGTTCAGAAAGAAGCGAGCCATCTGAAGAAATTATGGAGCCCAGGTAGGTGAACCTTTGGACAACTTCGATGCTAGTGGTGCTATCCAGGGCTAACTGAAGGATTGGCAGCAGGAGAGGATGGGTTTATGGCCATAATTGTCGTTTTAGTCCAGTTTATCTGCAGTCCTACTTTTGCAGCCTCTTCTCGTAGGATTCGAAGCGCTTCCAGCAACTGCTCCATGGAGTCCGCCAGAATGGCCAAGTCATCGGCAAAATCAGCATCTGTAATGACACGATCTCCAAACTTGAGTCCAAAGCTGAGACGTGAAGTAGTCCTTGTCATAACGCAGTCTATGATGACATTGAAGAGCTCTGGGGCAGCTGCACATCCTTGGCGCACTCCTGTCGTGATTTGGAAGACGGGCTGCGGCGGCCGTTCACTTGAACACAGCTCTCCGTCCCATGGTGTAGAGCTTTGAAGAGTCTGCAGTATTTCTCAGGGAGGCCTGTAGATTCTAGAATCCGCCAAAGAGCTTCTCAGTCCACTGAGTTGAACGCAGCACGGAAGTCAACGAAGGTAAAAACAAGCTTTTTGTCGGAACTCCGTGGCTTTTTCTATGATTTGTCGGATCGTAAAATTCTGCTCGATGGTTGAACGGTCCGACATGAAACCAGCTTGCTCCAGTCGCCAGATTTTACGAATGATATTCCGACATCGATCTAGCAGGACCATTGAGAAAAGTTTTCCCGGGACAGACAGTAGGGTTATTCCACGGTAGTTCGAGCAGTCGCTTCTAGGACCTTTCCTCTTCCATAAAGGGATAATGACACCCTTCCGCCAATCTTCGGGAATTATCTCGGTTTGCCAGGTTGTAGAGAACAGGATGTGGAGAAACAGGAGCATAACAGGGCCTGCATATTTTAGCAGCTCCGAACTCAGGCCACAGATACCGGCAGCTTTTTTGTTCTTGAGCCTTTTTACTGCATTTCCAAGTTCTGAGGGGCTGAAAGGCTCGTCTGGAGGAGCATCTGTTTCGGATCTTGGACTGCCAGGTTGGCTGGGACTATCAGTAGGAGGCATAGACGGGCTAGTGTTGTTCAGGAGTGAGCAGAAGTGGTCCTTACACCGCTCGAGACAAGAACCAAACCCTCATCAGAGAGAAGTGTCCCATCCCTGGATAGGACGGGTCCCAATGCTGGTGTTTTATTTTCTGTGAGATCGCGGAGGTGCTTGAACAGGCTACCGATGTCTTTCTTTATTACTGCTAGTTCGATTTCATTGGCTTTCCTTGCAACAAACTGAGTTCGGTCTCGGTGAATAAGTCTGTTCCGCACTCCGTTGAGCCTTCGATAGGTGGCTATGTCCCCAAGAAGTCTTGCCCTCCGCCTACCCTCTATGACCTGCAGTGTTTCGTCAGTTAGCCACGATTTCTTCGGGAAACTTCGTTTGCCAAGCACCAGCTGTGCTGCTTCGCTGGTCTGCAATTTAAAATACTTCCAGGCGTCTTCGCTGCTGTTGAGTGTGCCAAGGAGCTCAAAACGATTTGATATCTCAAAACTATACTTCTGGCGAGTATCAGGCTCCTTTAGTTTCCCAATATCCGCTGCTACTGGTTTTCTTTCCGATCGCTGTGCATGGAGGCGAAGCTGGACATCAGCACACACAAGCCTGTGATCTGCAATTCCGAGCTCTGCTGATCTGTAAGTTCTGCAGTTCTTCAGCGATGATCTCCAGCGTTTAGAAATAATGACGTAGTCAATCATCTTCTTTGTGCGACTGTCGTTACTATACCACGTGTACTGGTGGATAGTCTTACGTTGAAAGTAGATGTTTGCGATCACAAGTTCATGGGATCGGCACAGTTCGAGTAGGCGAAGGCCGTTATCATTCAGTGGGTTGGGGGATACAGGTCAAATTGTGCCACGCCAAACACCCATATCATCCCGCACTGTAGCATTGAAGTCACCGAGAAGAACAGTGACATCGTGGGGGGAAACTGTTGACAGACATCTGGACAGAGCAGAGTAGAACTCTTCCTTGGTTACGTCATCGGAATCGTTGGTCGGGGCATAGCATACGAAAATTGTCATCTTGCCATGCTTGTGCCCAAAGCGGGCCTTCATTATTCTGTCCGATACAGCTTCGTGCAAGAGTAAGGCCTTTCTTGCAAGGCCGTTTAGCGCGAGGCCAACACCATTTCTTCTCAAGCTCCCTCCAGACCAGACTAACGAGTGATTATCGCCTATTCGCTCTTCTCCACTTCCAGTAAGACGGGTTTCTGTGAGGCCTGCAATCGCCACTTTATTCTTACGAAGTTCTTGAGAAAGTAGGTTCTTTGATGCAGGTGCATTCAGGGTCAAAACATTCCAGGTGGCTATTCGAAGCCCCTTTTGGTCTAGAAGGTTCAGTTTGTCAGTCTTTCTGACGTCGTCAGCATGTCCGTTGACGCGCGTAGGTCGATATCTTAAAAGGAGGTCCGGATTCAAGGCCATGTAGTCACTTTGCGTCGCACTTGATTTTCAGGTGGAGGGTCGCTAGCCCAACCAACCCTAGGCCTGAAATCTGATTAGAGCTAGGTTTAACCTAGATACTGAGATTCCCGGGGTGGGCTTCACCCGCCACATGAGGTTGCAACCACCCTGATCGGAGTGTTTAGTTAGGGGATGACCCCCTATCCAGAGGCACGTGGTCAGCAGACAAGGTCTGCATCATTCCGGGTGAACTCCATCCGCCTTTTACATCTAATTTTATTAATAAAGTTGGGTTTTAGTTTTCAGAAATATGAACAACCACGTTTGAAATACATGTGATTTTATTAATGATACTTGATTTTTTTTTAATAAAGTTGGGTTTTAGTTTTCAGAAATATGAAGACCCACGTTTAAAATACATGTGATTTATTGATAGTATTTGATTTTTTAATAAAGTTGGGTTTTAGTTTTCAGAAATAAGAACACCCACGTTTAAATACATTTGATTTTATTAAGTTGGGTTTTAGTTTCTATTTTTTCAAAATAAAAGGGTTTCTCTTATCATTTCCGAACTTTCTCAAAAAAAATTACAAGGATCAATTCTATTTTTTCCCAGAGAAAATAATAAGATTCCATTTCATTTCTGATCTTTCTCAAAGAGGTGAAAAAAATTTAAAGTTCTCTTCTAAATTTCCTATTAAAGATAGAAAAAATTTATACTATGGTTGTGAATATTCGCCATGAAGATAAAGAGTTCCACTTTAATTCTAAGTTTTCTCAAATAAGTGAAGAAAAGTTAAAGTTCTCATCTAAAGATAAAAAGTTCCACTCTAATTCTGAGTTTTCTGAATAAAGTGAAGAAAAGTTCAAGTTCTATTCTGAATTTTCACAAAGAAAGAAAAAGAAAAAAGTTATACTATGATTATGAATATTCGCCATGAAGATAAAGTTCTGTTCTAAATTTCTTATTAAAAATAGAAAAAAGTTATACTATGATTGTGAATATTGGCCATGAAGATAAAGAGTTCCACTTTAATTCTGAGTTTTCTCAAAGAAGTGAAGAAAAGTTCAAGTTCTCTTCTGAAGATAAAAAGTTCCACTTTAATTCTGAGTTTTCTCAATAAAGTGAAGAAAAGTTCAAGTTCTCTTCTGAATTTTCTCAAAGAAAAAAATAAGTTACAGATCAATTTTAATTTTTATTTAGAGAAAATAAAAAGGTTCCTTTTCAGTTCTGATTTTTCTCAAAGAGGTGAAACAATTTAAAGCTCTGTTCTAAATTTTTCATAAAAGATAGAAAAAAGTTATACTTTGATTGCGAATATTTGCCATGAAGATAAAGAGTTCCACTTTAATTCAGAGTTTTCTTAAAGAAGTGAAGAAAAGTTCAAGTTCTCTTCTGAAAACTTCTCTATGAAAAGAAAAAAGTTACAGATCAATTCTAATTTTCTTCAAAGAAAATAAAAAAAGCTTTCAATTTAGCTCACTTCAGTAGAAAAAGTTATACTTTGATTGTGAATATTCACCATGAAGATAAAGATTTCCACTTTAATTCTGAGTTTTTTAAAAGAATTGCAAAAATGTTCAGGTTCTCATCTGAATTTTCTTAAAGAAGAGAAAAAAAGTTAGCTCAATTCTGAATTTTACCAAAGAAGAGAAAAAACTTCCACTTCAGTTCTGAATTTTCTCAGATATGAAGAAAAATTAAAATTTATCTTCTAAATTTCTCCTTAGAAGATAGAAAAGAAGTTACAGTTGAATTCTGTATATTCTCCATGAAGATAGAAAAAGTTTGACTTTAATTCTGAGTTTTCTCAGAGAGGTGAAGAAAAGTACAAGTTCTCTCTTCTGAAGATAAATAGTTCCACTTTTAATCCTGAGTTTTCTCGAAGAAGTGAAGAAAATTTTAAGTTCTCTTCTGAATTTTCTCAAATAACAAAAAGTCACAGTTCAATTCTAAATTTTCCCATAGAAGTTAGAAGAAATTATACTTTGATTCTGAATTTTTCCTCCAAGAAGAGAAAAGGTTCTGCTTTAATTCTGTATTTTCTCAAAGAAGTGAAGAAAAGTTCATGTTCTCTTCTGAATATTCTCAAAGAAAAGAAAAAAGTTATAGTCCAATTCTAATTTTTTCCAAAGAAAATCAAAAATCTCCAACTTTTTAATAAACATTCTAAGCGTTTGACATGCTAGCGTATCCTAAAATAATAGAAACATAACAAAGTAATTCATAAAATATTTTTATTGAAATAACAAAATATAGAATATTAACATAAAATATGTTATATACATTATTATATTTTATTGGTATTATAGAGAAACTTTGGACATTCTGAATCTGTTCCATAAAATAAATCATCATGTTTTCTCTTGATACTAGAGTTACTCCCTTTTCTTAGTTCATAACCACTAGAATAATCATTATTCCATTTTGAGTCATATACAATTTTTACTGGGGTGTCACTAACAGGGTCAATACACGTTTTATCCTTGGTATTATTTGACTCATTGACTATGTGATCATTGGCAGTAATAATGTTCACTTGTGCTTTATTCTCCATAAATTTACCTTTATATTCATTAGTGATATTGTCTGCCAATGCCCTTTTCATTTTGACAGCGATTTTATTGTCTATTATCACATTATTTTTACAGGGGTAACAATTCCGGCACGTAGAAAAGATATGATTTATGATATTAGTGCAGCAGTATGCATGTCTTCTGTTTCCCTTTGCTTTCATTCGAATGCTAACACCGGAAAGATGACGATAAGATCTATCAACGGGTAACATGTTACCAGAACCATTAGCTAGAAGTTGCCCCTCTTCATCAACTATTATTTTTATGTTGGTGTTCACTTTGAGTACTAACAGTAGAAAGGCCTTATTGAGTCGTGACCTCCAAGGGGCTCCCTCTCTCCACCTTTTTATGCCCATCCCCCCATTTTTATAATTTTTTGAAGTTTATTTCGTTAACAAGATAATTTTATTTCGACTTTATTTACATGTCTTAGAATGAACAAGTAGACAATATGCGATTAGTGAGATGGCTATGGATTTGAACCATCAAGGACCACAACCACCAATGACCCTAGCCACCAAGGACCTCAACCTCCAAGGTCCCCTTTCCCCAACCTCCAAGGGGCCCCATCCTTCCTACTTTTTGGGCCCATCCGCCCATTTCTTTTATACTTTTTTGAAGTTTATTTTTTTTAACATTATAATTTTATTTCTACGTTTTTTACATGTCTTAGAATGAACAAGTACACAATATGGGATTAGTGAGATGGTTATGGATTTGAACCATCAAGGACCGCAGCCACAAAGGACCTCAACCTCCAAGGTCCCCTCTCCCCAACCTCCAAGGGGCCCCTTTCTTCAACTTTTTGGGCCTATCCCCCCATTTTTTTACTTTGAAGTTTATTTTTTTTTCACATGATAATTTTATTTCAACTTTTTCTACATTTCTTAGAATGACATAAAACATACTTAAAGCATAAAAAATTCACATTTAAGCTAGATTTCTTAACGTTTGTAGATATGTGTTGTCTGAAACCTATGATTTGGGGTGCGTGGTTCACTATTTCGCACTTTTCTGACCTAGGTTTCTTAGCCTGTCGTAGGTGTGTGTTGTCTGAAATCTACGATTTGGGACGTTTGGTTTACTATTTTAGGCTTTTCTTAGCTATGTTTCTTAACCTTTCGTAGGTGTGTGTTGCATGAAACTTATGATTTGGGATGTCTAGTGTGCAACGTTGGACTTTTTTTTAGCCTGATTTCCTAGCCTTTCGTAGGTGTATGTTGTCTGAAACCTATGATTTGGGATGCTTGGTTTACTATTTCGCACTTTTCTGAGCTAGGTTTCATAGCCTTTCACAGGTGTATGTTGTATGAAACCCAATGATTAACTTTAATATCTTTTTGGGATGTGGGGGATGATCCAAGGCCTCATTGGGTGCATTTTTGCATATTTTTTTTAATAAAGTTGGGTTTTAGTTTTCATAAATATGAACATCCCAGTTTAAAATACATCTGATTTTATTAATGACCAATATTGTTTTTATATGCCCTCAGGGCAATAACATTTGATTTTTTTAAAATAAAGTTGGGTTTTAGTTTCAAGAAATAAGAACGTCCATGTTTAAAATAATCTGGTTTTTTTTAATAATTAATTAAAAAAAAAATTTCCAAAAAATAAGTTTTTCAAAGAAAACTAAAGAACTCCATTAAACAAAAAATTAGTAAAAATAAAATCAAATAATCTACCAAGCACGAAACTACCACAAATCAGCATCGATAAATAAATGAAACCCAAAACAAACAGAAGTTACAATAATTAACCGATTCAAACTCAAAACGAGCAGAAATTAACATAAGATGGGCGCAAAACCCCTATGCCTTCCCATGGCCAGAACAAAATTTGCACTTTACTGAAAAAATATAAATGTTTTTACTTTTATAACTTTCATAAATCAAGTAATATAAACATTTTGATTACAAAACATCAGTATATGTATATTAAACTTACAATGCACATTCATTTGTATTTTTTCAGTAAAGTGCAAATTTTGTTCTGGCCTTGGGAAGGCATTGGAGTTTTGCACCCAACTTATATTAATTTCTGCTCGTTTTGAGTTTGACTCGGTTAATTATTGTAATTTCTGTTCGTTTTAGGTTTCATTTATTTATCGATGCTGATATGTGGTAGTTTCACGCTTGGTAGATTATTTGATTTGATTTTTGCTAATTTTTTGTTTAATGGAGTTCTTTATTTTTCTTTGAAAAACTTATTTTGTGGAAAAAGTTTTTTTAATTAATTTCTGTTCGTTTTATATTGACATATTCTTTTCAGGGAAAAAGAAAATAATACTTTAAATCTTTTAGTTTTTTAAGACTTTATAGTTTTGCCTACAAAATTTTGATTGGGTGTGTTTTAGAAAATGGTGGGCGTGAGAGGGGCGTTAGTCGCTATCCAATAATTTTCAACTATTAAAAAAGGTACTAGCCCTTTCAATTTCCAACTGAATGAGCCCTTTTGAAGTTTCTACGACAACGCTATCAATAAAAACTTTATATGACACAGGGTATAACTTACAACCCTGATGCTGTGGGGGGAAGGGTTGTCATCCTTAAAGACCTAATTTCCAAAACTTTCAACTACTTTTAGTAAAATGGCTATCGAAAAGTTTGGATTAGATGTGTTTGGGGAAAAGGTGGGCGTGAGAGGGGGGTTAGTTGCCCTCAGATCTCTTTCGACTATTAAAAAGGGTACTGTTACTTTGAATTTCAAATCGAATGAGCCCTTTTCCAAAGTTTCTACGACAAAGATTTCAATAAAAACCTTATATGTCTCCAGGGCATAATTTATAATCCTTGCCCTGATGGTTGTGGGGGAGTGTCCTCCTCAAAAATATATTTTCTATGGGGAAATCAACTACGCTGAACAAAATGGCTATCTCAAAATTTTGATTGGATGTGTTTGGGGGAATGATGGGTGGGGGGGGCTAGTTGCCCTCCAATCACTTTCGACTGTTAAAAGGGCACTAGCCCTTTGAATCTCCAATCGATTGAACTTTTTTTAGAAGTTTCTACGGCAACGTCTTCTATAAAAACCTTATATGCCCAAAGGGCATAACTTAAAACCCTTGCCATGAGGGCTGTGGGGGAGTGTCCTCCTTAAAACATATTTTCTATGTGGAAATCAACTACGCTGAACGAAATGGTTATCTAAAAATTTTTATTGGATGTGTTTGGGGAAATGATGGGCGTGGGGGGCTAGTTGTCCTCCAATTACTTTCGACTATTAAAAGGAGACTAACCCTTTGAATTTCCAATCGAATGAGCCTTTTTTGAAGTTTCTACGACAACACGTTCTATAAAAACCTTATATGCCCCTAGGGCATAACTTAAAACCCTTGACCTGAGGGTAGTGGGGGAGTGTCCTCCTCAAAAACATATTTTTTATCTGGAAATCAACTACTCCGAACAAAACGGCTATTTTAAAATTTTGATTGGATGTGTTTAGGGGAATAATGGGCGTGGGGGGGCTAGTTGCCCTCCAATCACTTTTGACTATAAAAAAGGGTACTAGTCCTTCGAATTGCTAATCGAATGAGCCTGTTTTGAAGTTTCTACGAAAACGCCTTCTATAAAAAGCTTATATGCCCCCGGGGCATAACTTAAAATCCTTGCCCTGAGAGTTGTGGGGGAATTACCTTCTCAAAAACATATTTTCTATCTGGAAATCAACTAAGCTGAACAAAATAGTTATCTCAAAATTTTGATGTGATGTGTTTTGGGAAATGATGGGCGTGGGGGTGGGGCTAGATGCCCTCCAATCACTTTCAAATATTAAAAAGGGCACTAAAACTCTCAATTTCCAATCGAGTGAACCCCTTTTGAAGTTTCTACGGCGACCCCTTCCATATGAAGTGCCCTTCGCTAAAGGAAAAAAAATACATAGTATATGTGCCAACATCGTTCTTATATGCCCTCAGGGCATAACTTAAAACCCTTGCCCCGAGGGTTGTGGGGAAGTGTCCTCCTCAAAAACATATTTTCTATCTGGAAATCAACTACGCTGAACAAAATGGCTATCTCAAAATTTTGATTGGATGTGTTTGGAGGATTGATAGGCGTGGGGGGGGGGCTAGTTGCCCTCCAATCACTTTCGACTATTAAAAAGGGCACTAGTCTTTTGAATTTCCAATTGAAAGAACCTTTTTTGAAGTTTCTACGACAACGCCTTCTATAAAAACCTTATATCCCCCCAGGGCATAACTTAAAACCCTTGCCCTGAGGGTTGTGGGGGAGTGTCCTTCTCAAAAACATATTTTCTAACTGGAAATCAACTACGCTGAACAAAATGGCTATCTCAAAATTTTGATTGGATGTGTTTGGGGGAATGATGGGCTTGGGGAGGGGGCTAGTTGCCGCCAATCACCTTTGACTATTAAAAAAGGTACTAGCCGTTCGAATTTCAGATCGAATGAGCTTGTTTTGAAGTTTCTACGACAACGCCTTCTATAAAAACCCTATATGCCCCCAGGGTATAACTATAAACCCTTGCACTGAGGTTTGTGGGGGAGTTTCCTCCTCAGAAAAACATTTTCTATCTGGAAATCAACTACGCTGAACAAAATGGCTATCTCA
>JAQQPU010025395.1:0-12054 GCA_029168905.1 Artemia sp. Kazakhstan ARC1039
ATATATATATATATATATTTGTTTTTTTTACTGACGATTATTTTGGTCTAATTTTTTTAACAATTGCAGCTTGATGTAACGATGATCGTACTGCTTATGTTCATTCAGTACTTGTAAGTTTAAAAAGTAAAACTTATTACATACTTGCAGTGCAGTGTATAATTGAGTTTTTGTTTGTCATCTTTGTAATTTGTTCGATGTTTTTTTTTGTTTTTCGTGTTATTTTTCATTTTTCGGGATACTCCGTCTTTTTTACCTTTTTTGACCGGTTAATAAATAAATAATAATAATAATTGTAACCTTTTCTTCAACATCCTATTCAACACGCGTTGCAATTTTTAACTTAATACCATCAACAGTCCTAAAGCATTGCTGATATATCCTCTTGACAACCGATGTGGTCATAGTATGTTTCGATTTACTTCAGTACAGTTACAATATAGCCCAAAAAATTTGCTTTTATTACCCTTTGGTTTATTTGTAGTAGTAATAGCACCACTAGTTATATTAAAAGCAATAAATGTATAGTTGTTAGCAGTAGTATCAGCTTTAGTAGTAGTAATAACAATAATAGCAGTAGTAGTAGTAGTTGCAGGAGTAGAAGTAGTAATATTATGATGCAAATATTGTGTTTCAATACCCCCCACAACAAGCGTTGAAAATTTTTATGTCAGACGCAAAACTGTTCCGAAGATATTGCTTATATGCCCTGTTGACAACCTGCATACAGATGGCAGGTTGTCATCCGTACAACAGAAATTTTCATAAGTCTTTTCGGCATATTTCACCTTCACACCCTTAGGTATAGTTGTAATAGTAGTCACAGAATGAGTATTACCACTTAACTTAATACAATTAGCCATTACTAAGACATTGTTGATTTGCTGTTTTGATAACCTATACATTTATATACTTTTTGAAATTTTCTTGTTAATGCTCTTAATCTTACAAGTAGTTGTGATAGAAGTAGTAGTTAGAGCAATAATAATAGCAGTAAAATTAGTAAATTTCTAAGTAGTAGTACTATAAATAGTAGTGTCTACAAATTACTTTTTTGGCCATTCATTTTCCCCTTTGAGTTTTCTCTTAGAGTTCCAATCTAATATCAAATCAATTCTTAAGATAATATTTTGACAATCCAAAAGCACATAGCCATGCTTCTTGTACTTAGTAGCTAATTCTCATTTGTAAGTCTTTTTTTCAGTAGTAATTAAAAGATTGATTCATCGCAGTAGAGACGGTAATAATAGTAGTAGCAGGAACAGCAGCAATAACAATAGCGGTAG
Source organism: Artemia sp. Kazakhstan ARC1039 (assembly GCA_029168905.1). Lineage (NCBI taxonomy): Eukaryota > Metazoa > Arthropoda > Branchiopoda > Anostraca > Artemiidae > Artemia > Artemia sp. Kazakhstan ARC1039. Next base: position 1,287 of record JAQQPU010025395.1, read on the forward strand.
TGATTATAAAACAAAATTATAAAGGTATTTATAAAAAAATACATCTGATTTTATTAATAACATTTGATTTTTAATAAAGTTGGGTTTTAGTTTTCAGAATGATGAACATCCACGTTTAAAATACATTTGATTTTACTAATAATATTTTTTTTATAAAGTTGTGTTTTAGTCTTCCAAAATAAGAACATCCACGGTTAAAATACAATTGGTTCTGTTAATGAAATTATATTTTTTAATAAAGTTGGAATTTATTTTTCAGAAATAAGAAAACTCAAATTTAAAATACATCTGTTTTTATTATATTGATTTTTATAATAAAGTTGGGTTTTGGTTTAAAGAAACAAGAACATCAACGTTTAAAATATATCTGATTTTATGAATAATATTTTATTTTCTAATAAAGTTGGGTTTTAGTTTCTGGAGTAAGAACATTCAAGTTTAAAATACATCTGAATTTATTAATAATATTTGATTTTTTAAATAAAGCTAGGTTTTAGTTTTTGGAAATAGGAACATCCACCTTTAACATACATAAGATTTCATTAATAACTTTTGATTTTTTAATAAAGTTGGGTTTTAGTTTTCGGAAATAGGAACATCCATGTTTAAAATACATTTGATTTTATTAATATTATTTTATTTTTCAACAAAGTTGGGTTTTAGTTTTCAGATATAAGAACATCCGTGCTTAAAATACATCTGATTTTAATACTAATATTTGATTTAAAAAATAAAGTTAGGTTTTAATTTTCGGAAGTAAGAACATTCACCTTTAAAATACATCTGACTTTATTAATAATATTTGATTTTTCTAATAAAGTCGGGTTTTCGCTTTCAGAAATAAGAAAATCCACGTTTAAAATACATCTGATTTTATAATTAATATTTGATTTGTTTTTTTAATAAAGTTGGGTTTTAGTTTTCAGAAATAAGAACATCCACGTTTAAATTACATATGATTTTATGAATAATATTTGATTTTCTAATAAAGTTGGGTTTTAGTTTTCAGAAGTAAGAACATCCAAGTTTAAAATACATCTGATTTTATTGATAACATTTCATTTTTTTGACAAAGTTAGGTTTTAGTTTTAGGAAATAGGAACATCCACGTTTAAAATATATCTAATTTTATTTATGATATTAGATTTTTTAATAAAGTCGGATTTAAGTTTTTAGAAATAAGAACATCCACGTTTAAAATACATCAATTTTATTGATAATATTTGATTTTTTTAATAAAGTTGGGTTTTATTTTTCAGAGAAAAGAACATTTATGTTTTAAATACATCTGATTTTATTGATAATATTTGATTTTTTTTTTTAATAAGGCTGGGTTTGAGTTTTCAGAAACAAGACCAACCACGTTTTAAAATACATCTGATTTTATTAATAATATTTGATTCTTTTTTAATAAAGTTGCGTTTTAGTTTTCAGAAATAAGAACATCCATGTTTAAAAACATCTGATTTAGTTAATAATATTTATTTTGTTTAATAAAGTTGGGTTTTAGTTTTCAGAAGTAAGAACATCCACGTTTAAGATATATCTGATTTTATTAATAATATTGATTTTTTATAAGGTTGTGTTTGAGTTTTCAGAAATAAGAACATCCACGTTTAGAATACATCTTTTTGAATTAACAATATTTGGTTTTTTAATAAAGTCAGGTTTTAGTTTTCGGAAATAAGAAAATCTAAAATTAAAAAGTATCTGATTTTATTAATAATATTTGATTTTTTAGTAAAGTTTGGTTTTAGTTTTCCCAAATAAGAGCATTCACGTTTAAATACATGATGTTTTATTAATAATATTTGATTTTTTAAAAATAAAGTTTGGTTTTTGTTTTCAGAAATAAGAACATCCCCATTTAAAATACATCTGATTTTATGAATAATATTTGATTTTCTAATAAAGTTGGGTTTTATTTTTTGGAAGTAAGAACATCTATGTTTAATATACCTCTGATTTTATGAATAATATTTGGTTTTTAAAATATACTTAGGTTTGAGTTTTCGGAAATAGGAACATCTACGTTAAAAATACATCAGATTTTATTAATAATTTTTGATTTTTTATTAAACTTGGGTTTTAGTTTTGAGAAATAAGAGCATCCGCGTTTAAAATAATCGGATTTTATTAATAATATTGGATTTTTTAATAAATTTGGGTTTTAGCTTTCAGAAAAAAGAACATCCATGTTTTAAAAACATCTGATTTTATTAATAATATTTGATTTTTTATAATGGTATTGATTTTTATAATGATATTTGATCTTTTATAATGGTATTGGATTTCTTGCATTCTTTTTTCCTTTTTTTGTCTTTTGTGTATAATGGTCTCGGATTTGGTGCATTCTTTTCTGTTTTTTTTTTTCGTTTTTTTTTCTATCATGGTCTTGGATTTGATGCATTCTTTTCTGCCTTTTTTCGTCTTTTGTCAATGATGGTCTCGGATTTGACGCATTCTTTTCTGCCTTTTTTCGTCTTTTGCCTATAATGGTCTCGGATTTGATGCATTCTTTTCTGCTTTTTTTGTCTTTTATCTATAATGCTCTCAGATTTGATGCATTGTTTCTGCCTGTTTTCGTCTTTTGTCTAAAATGGTAACGGATTTGATGCATTTTTTCTGCCTTATTTTGTCTTTTGTCTATAATGGTCTCGGATTTGATGCATTTTTTTCTGCCTTTTTTCGTCTTTTGTCTATAATGGGCTCGGATTTGATGCATTCTTTTCTGTTTTTTTTTTCGTCTTTTGTCTATAATGGTCTCGCATTTGATGCATTCTTTCTGCCTTTTTTTCGTCTTTTGTCTATAATGGTCTCGAATTTGATGCATTGTTTTCTGCCTGTTTTCGTCTTTTGTCTATAATGGTCTCAGATTTGATGCATTCTTTTCTGCCCTTTTTCGTATTTGTCTATAATGATCGTGGATTTGATGCATTCTTTTCTGCCTTTTCCGTCTTTTGTCTATACTGGTCTCGGATTTGATGCATTCTTTTCTGCCACTTTTCGTCTTTTGTCTATAAATAAGATAAGATAGATAAGATTTATTGCAAAAAGTCTGTGGGCCATAGCAATACAAAATTTTGAGATAGCCATTATTTTAAACATAACTGAAAATATGATAAATATGTCTTTAGGATGACGTAATACCCCGAAGTCCCCTGGGGGGAGGGCTGAAAGTTATGAACTTTGCCCAATGTTAACATATAGTATTGGTTATTAGGAAGTATACAGACGTTTTGAGGGGGATTTTTTCTGGTAGTTGGTGGGTGGATGGGTTGGGGTGATGGGGGAGGATCTTTTCATGAAGGAAGTTTTCATGGGGGAAGGGAAATTGCTATGAAGGGGGCGCCGGATTTTTTACCATTACTTAAAAAAAGATCAGAAATTAAATATAAAAAAAGTTTTTCAAGTGAAAATAAGGAGTAACATCAAAACTTAAAACGAACAGGAAATATTACGCGTATGATTGGGTTCACCTCCTAGTTAGTACCTCGCTCTTTCAGCCAAAGATTTTTTAGTACTTTCATAAGAGCTATTTATTCTAAATAACGGCCTTTGTGATTAATTGTTCATTCTTAAAGGATTGGAACAAAATTTAAACTTTAACTTAAAGAGCGAGGTATTGACTAGTAGACGAGCCCCCTAATATGTCAATTAAAAATATATGAATATAGAAGTTCGTTACGTAAGTTAATTCATAAGTTACGTATATTTACTACTAATAAAAACGGTCGTAAATAAAATTAAACAAGTTTCGAGAGAGTCATTTCACCAAATAAAAGTAAAATTAATATACAAGTTTTATTTTAATTATTCATGTACGGTGAGCCAAAATCAAAACCTGCATCAATTCAAAAACGTTCAAAAATTAAACTAAAAAAATATGTTTTTTAACTGAAAGTAAGGAACGACGTAAAAACTTAAAACGAACAGAAATTATTCCGTATATGAAAGGGGCTGTCCCCTTCTTAACGCCTCGCTCTTTGCGCTAAAGTTTGACTTTCTCACAACTCTTATTTTTTTAAACAATAAAAAACTTAAGCGTAAAGATTGAGGCGTTGAGGAGGGGACAGCCTCTTTCATATACAGAATAATTTCTGTTCGTTTTAAGTTTTAACGTCGTTCCTTACTTTCAGCTAAAAAAAACTTATTTTTATTTAATCTTTGAAGAGCCAATTCCATTTTTATTATTATTTCCCACAAATAATGAGCCTAATTATCCTTAAAAAAGCATTGTAACATTCGTTGGAAAAAAATGAGAGAACATTTCAGCTAAGATAAAACAACAATTATTTTCCCGCGAGGCCTTATCCGGAGGAGTGGGACAACCGAATTTGAACCCCTCTTGAAATTTCGCAAACCCATCACGACCATCACGCCCATCACGCATTTTCGCAAGCCCATCACGTTAATCTTTATATCTGGAGACAAATTGCACAGCCCTTTAAAAACCAGGTTGATTCGAAAACCAATGCCAAATTTTAGGCCACTAAAAAGAACCAAGAACTATGAGTCATACGATTTTGCACAAATAGTACTTTTCAGGGCGGTATTCACGATATTTCGTTCGAAAGCGAGGTGCAAAAAGAGATTATTGATCATTATGGTTTCTGTGGGCAAAAATTTCAAGGGAGGAAGGATTGAAAACTGGTACCCCCCACCCCTCCCTGTTCCTCTGTGTTTTAGTAAGAGCATTATCTAAGCTGTGAATCTCATTTGGCAATTTTTAAGCCAGTAAAAAAAATTAAAAGTGAAATTCCACCTGATTGATTCTTCTATGTGGAAATTCAAGCCAGTAAAAGAAAAAATGAATATGAGTTACGCGATTTTTTACAAGTTGTCTATCTGTTTCTCTGTATTTTTAGTAAGAACATTACATATTTAGAATGCATTTAGAACAAACCACTAAAAAAGTAAAAAAACTTACGCATCGAATAATTTCTGGATAGGAAGGTTCAGTAATAACTCCTCTGGCAGTGGCAGTATGGTCGACAAGTTCACTCAAGGCTGCTCTCTTGTACAGTGAGATATTTAATTTGACGTCATTGTATTTGTAACCTGTGACATCATTTTTACCTTATATTCAGATTCCTAAGGCTTTGATACCATTAATTTAGAAAATTTTGAAGTGATTATGCTTGATCCACTTAGTTTAACAGTGATTGGAAGCACAATTGGTGGTTTAACCACGATGGGTATAGCAGGTCTGGCTTTAAAAGGCTGGAAAAAATACAAAGAATCAGATTGTAGAATAGTAAAAGAATTTCGGCGAGACCTTGTGAATCGACTAAAGAGGAGATCGAAACTAGAAGCTTTGGTGCTGATGACTACAAGCAATAAGCACCAGCTTATATTAGAGAGTGAGATTCGTAAAATAGCCAAGGAAACACAAGATTCCAAGGAAAAGCGAATAATTGTCTTAAAGACAATTCAAGTAGGGCTAAAAAGCCATAGCTTCTACGTTATATACAAATGTGTGGATTTGCTCAACAATCTTATAAATTTGGACTGTCGCCTTTCTTCGTGAATCGCAATGTTTAGAGATGATTCATACGATATTTGATCCTCGTCAAGGAATTTTAAATAGATATAAAATACAGAGCCTCATCACAACGAAAAAAATAAACTTCTATAGAAAATGTGATTTCAAGGCAAATTTAAAACAAATTTAAAAAAAACTGGACCTTCCAGTTCCGTTTTAGTCTCATTCAGAACTATGTCTTTTTTACGAACTATGATGGTTGTAAGGCCGGATCAGATTTTTGTCAGTGTTGTCACATTGAGTAGTGAAAATAAATGAGCAAAACTAATTAGTTTTAATTTTACAACGGTTTTTGTCCTTATAAATTTTAAATTGAAAAATCTGTTGAGTCCCAATGACAACTATACATTAAAATGTAAGCTACCCTATTCTTAGGCTGTTTGGTTCACGTGTTTTAGCTGATTTTTGCTGCTTTTTAAACTATGTCTCTTTTTTAGTTTTGTGCTGGCTGCGACCAGAAACTGCATAACTACGCATGGATGTCATTTTCATTAAACATTAAGTTTTCTACGTTTGTTAAGTTTCGTATAACCTATCTAAGTTTGATGAAGCCATTGCCATTGGATCCAAGCCATTGGATTTTGTTTTCACTGTTCTTTTACATTAAATGTCTCAGGTTCTCCGACGTCTTACTGATTTTTAACGATTTCATCTTTTCTAAGCGTTAGAAAAAACATCAGAGGGGGCATCCGGGCTCACCTTTTCTAGATTACCTATAATAATAACAAAAGAGTAACACATTCGATTCTCCTTCAACACTCTTCCAATCATTTTATTTTCCGGTAAAAATAAGGAAAAGTGGACTTACTCCCTTTTTGTAAAACGCCACAGACTTAGGCTGCTATTATACCGATTTTATTTAAACAGAACCGCTATTGAAAGTCAAACAATATTTTTGAATGAGGATTTTGCACAAAATTAGGATTAAAAATACAAAAGTTTAGTTTTGGCTGCTGAAAATAAAAAGACATTATCACTAAAACCCAATACTGTTCAACATATAACTGATCCTAGTTATAATTTTGATTATATCAAGTTTACACTAAGCACTCATATACCCTTAAAAATATAATTTAATTTATATAAAATATAATAATGTGATATAATAATAATTTAATAATAATATAATAATAATTTAGAAACAAATTTAGGTTATATATTTACACATTAGGGGGGGGGGGGAGTATAGCGGGTCTGCAAGTCTAATAAATTATTGTGTATATTATGTAGTAAGATTTGTTTTCTATCTTCACACTGTCAGAATACTTTACACCCCCCCTAATGTTCAAAAATATTGCCCAAATTATTTTTCTTTTCATCTAATCTGTCAATTATCTCTGTCTTGTCTCACGCTAAGCTGAAAGAAGCTAGCGAAGAATAAAATCGGTTCTGTAATGCGTTAATGAAAGAAAACCTGAGCGGTAGGGTGTATACAAAACAAAGGGAACAGATGTAAAATGACAAAAGAGGAAGTAGAGAGTAACGCATAGGAAGGAGGAGGGTAAAAAATAGAACTAATAAAACGATGTTTCAGTGAACTTCTACTTCAAGATCATTGCAACATAACCAAAAACTAGAAAACAGTTTAAAAGTCAAGAATAGAAAAAAACCCTTGCTTTGTTCCTCGATTTTCCTGAATTGGTACTCTAGGCTAATCCTCTGATTTGTGGAAATTGGTTATTAATGATCTCATCAATTATTTCTTTTTTACTTTTTTCTAGAAATTATTTCTTGTTTACTCTAGTTGAGCTAATATAATTAATGGGATACCAGCAACAATTTTGAAATTTTTTATATGTTCATGGAAAAAAATTTGTCCCACCCTTCAAAAATTTCAATAAAAATTGGGCTTGTTGTTTCTTTAATAAAAAAGATCCATAGAAAATCTTTTTCTCCCAATACGTTTTGTTTATTAGTAACAGTTGTACATTCTATTTCTTAAGCTATAAAAGAGTCTGGACTGCTCATCTGAATCTACATTACTGTAAAACAACATAGTTTGTTTTATCACCATAAAAAAACTTTTTATCAATTTCATCCTTACTGAAAATTCCCCACTACCTTCCATAAGATTTCTTACAGACAACTCAACCTGAAAAATTCTCATTAGCATACTTTCATTTCAAAAATGACTATAAGCTCTAATCGTTTTTCTAATCACTTTGGAAATTTTATTTCTATGGAAATCTTTTCCTAGATATTAAAACATGCTAAAAGTTTTCTTCCTAAAAAGTTAAGGTTATTGCTGATAAAAGTTAAGTTAGTAAAAAAATTACTATTGAGCCGTGTTGCTCCATTCTTCCAGTTTGTTACTGCCAACTGTTTGATATAATAGTACATGAAGCTAAAACTTAAAGAATAGGATGTTATATGGGCATATTAGGAATTTGAATCACAAATAATAGAATTTGGAGAATTATTGGAGTTTTGAATAGATATTAGTAGTAAAGATTAAACCATTACTTACATTAAAAAGATTAAAATCAGTAGCTAAAAAAAAATCCCTCGAGAACATTAAAAATCACTAGAAATAGTGATGAATCACTTGGGGGGGGGGGGGGTAAGTCTGGTTTTTTAGACTTTTGGTTACTATTAAGCCAAGTTGCTGATTCTTGAGGAAATTAAATCATCACAGAGGAATACTGGTAGCATCTTGAAGATTTCAGTTGAGAAATGTACCTTTGCCAAGCTTGACCCAGGTGCAAAACACCAATGATCAGTATCATTTTGCATACATTTCTTGTGAAACCTACCTAAGGTGTTGCTTTAAAGTCAATTGAATAAGCTTTAAGCAGAAAAAAGCAAATTTATATAAAATATGCTTGTATTTGGTTCCCACGTTTCACCCAGATTTTGAATTTAACACGTCAAGCTCGCTGTGTGACCTCTCACTGACCAGCCCTATACCCTAAAATCTTAATTTTGAAATAATCAGAAGAAAAATGGCAGTTGCTGCAATGTCATACCTAAGATATCTTTATTTTGATATCTTTTGTACTTTAAGTATATTAACTACTTTTTCACGGATTTCTTGTTTTACAGCTCTATCATCTTGGCAAAGAGTATCCAACTGGCGCTGATAATTTTCATCACAAAATCAAGAGAATTTTTCTAAAGAATAAAGACGTCAATGATCCTGAACAAATTGAAAAGCTAATCAAGCATGGGGAGTTTGTAGTCAAAGAACTTGAAGCCCTTTATATGCTGAGGAAATATCGAACCTTGAAAAAACGCTACTATGATGAAGACTAATTTGAACAGCAGAAGGATATCTAAACTTTAATGTTTTGTAATATAAACACTTTTCTTAGATAGAAAAAACTGTAATCTATTTCTTAAGTGTTTATTACGGAAAGTTAGCAATACGTAGAAAGGTATATATTACGAAAGTGTGTTTAGTAGCATTATTAGAACTTGACAAATTTTAGAAGCTATTTTCCTGGTTTTTAGTTATTTTTTTGTTAATTCTAGTTGAAATATTCCATTTAGACAGCGTTTCTTTTCGTGTTTTCCAAAAGGATACTTTTTTTTACTGCTGAAAGATTATTTAATGTTTATATAGATTTAAACTTTGATGTTGAGAGTCATGCAAGTTATATGATTTATATTGTGTCGGAAAAACGTACGAAGTAATTTAGCTTCGTGAATTTGTACTAATCAGTAAATTGAAGACGTTATTGGGTAATTTTCAAAAGGGCAGAGTATTGACAGTTTTTTTTTTTTAGTTCTATAAACTATTTGTTGATGTAGTCTAAGTATCTCTTTTAGGGTTCTTATTATTCTTGTATATTTCTAAAGATATAATTGCATTTTGGTTTAATTAATGCAGAAAGTGATAGATTGTCAACTTCTTTTTTTTATCACCTTATGTGGTATTATCTATGGCCCAAAAAGTTATTTTCCATTCTGCATGACTAGAATGTCTTTTTATTTTATAATTTTAACTTGATATTTTGCAACCAAGGTATATTTGTTCAAATTTATGTATTCTGAATAGTAACCTTAGTATATTGGATGAACAAGGTTTTATGTCACGTTTATTAGATTTAGAATTCCTGATGAGTGAATAACTTGGAGCTACTTTCAAAATTGCCTAAAATTCAAATAAACAGTTCAATATTAGATTCTTGCATTTTTGTATATTCTATTGATTAGACTAAGATTTATTGAAATAAAAGAAATCAGCAGGTAAAAAATAAAATAAGGTGAACCCTTTGTTCACAAAGAGGATTCACAAATATCCATGAATAGAATCAATGAGAAATTTTAGTTCCTGTTAGATTTATACAAAATTTTAATTTTTTATTTTAAATAAATTGATTTTTGGCTATTTTAGTTGTTATTTAGTTTTTTTGTTGCTTATACTATATTATAATATTATTTTTATTCAGTCATATTAGTTATATTACATTATTTTGCAAATCATTTAGTATCTTACTATCAATTTCTCTTTGTTACTGTTACTTAGGGAAAAAAAAATGCTGGAAGATTGACTAGTTAATAGATAAGAAATGACTTTGTTCAAACTTTTTAATGCTTTGTTAAGCAATTTACAGGTTTAAAAAAAACTTACTTCTTATCTGGTAAGTAGGTAATCCTCTTTTTGTAGCAAGCAAAAATTACATGGCAATGTTCCGAAAACATAGTTGCCAACTTATGCCATTTTAGTTGCTTTGTTAAGCAATTAATGTGTTAAAAAAAAATCACGCCTTTTGGAATAAGCTGGTAACTATATTGGCATTACATCTTCGCTTACCACGACAGGAAGATTGCCTAGTTGCCAGATAAGATGTGATTTTTTAAACCCATTAATTGTTTAACAAAGCAACTAGAATGTTGTAAGTTGGTAACTATATTTTGTAGCATTGCCACAACATCTTTGCTTACTATGACAAGAGGTTTACCTACTTGCCAGATAAGGAGTGACTTTTTTAAACATGTCAATTGCTTAACAAAACATTTAAAATACCCCAAATTGGCAACCATATGTCCATGACAAGGAAATATGGCTTCTGTTTGGACATTATGGATATCGTGGGGTTAGAAGTAGAGGGTTGTTAAAAGCTCAATGATAAGACAGACATATACTTATATGACTTTTATCAAAATTAAAGAAAAAAAGGCTAAAAGGAATATATGAGACATTATTGGGCTAGTAAATTTAAAAGTTAGCTTATGATTACTAAAAACAAGTCAAGAAACCATTAATATCAGGTACACATG
>JAQQPU010025396.1:0-12054 GCA_029168905.1 Artemia sp. Kazakhstan ARC1039
TTTTTTTAAATGCTTGACAGTTAGAAACCAATTTTAAAAAATCAAACCTGATATAAGATCGTGACGTGATTTTTCCTTCAAGAGATTCCTGACATATATATAGAAAATTAAAATTCAAGCCACTTTTAAAATTTTGGCTAATTGTAGGCTTTTGTTCTATTTACAGGTTTCTCAAAGATTGGCCTCTTTCACGACATGGCTAATGGCAATTGCCAGCGCGGTGTTCAGCTTATTATTAGTTATTTGATACTCGATAATAACATCATTGATTCATATTGTGGGCCTTGACATACCTTATGTTGAATCTGTTCATCATTTACCTGCTAATTTGGCGTCTTGGCGTGGTTTTGGGGAAAGTGAGGGTTCAATTTCACATATCCGGTGGCAATTTGATCGTTTTTATAAGGAGTTAGCGATGAGAATTTCTGGTCATGACTTACTTATTAATTTTACATGTAATTACATTGCATAAATACAGGGTTGTCTAGGGGAAAGTGAGGCATTAGTTAGACATATCAGGTGGATATTTAAACTAAGAATTTCTCAAACTACAAAGGTCATTAAAATAAAATATTTTTTGGTCCCTAGATCAATCTTACATCCATACCTGAAAATAGTGAGATTTTGGCTGACCAAACTTAGAATTTCTTAAAAACATCATTATATTTTCACCTGTATTACCTTGTTAAACCGAAAAAAGCAACAACAAAGGCAAGACTAACAGCATAATTTCAGCAACGCATTTCGTCCGGAAAAATTCAAACATTGACAAGACAAGAAACAATTAAATTTATTAACAAAAATAACACTTACACCAGCTTTCAACAACCATTAGGGGAACCAATTGAGTTGTATGTGATGGTTATTACCATCCTTATTATCAACTAATATATATTCACACTTCTAATTCCCATTCAACAATCTTCTAATTCTCAAAAGACAAATGAACTTTCAAAAAAAACTACACTTTTCTAAGGTGTTTTATGCCATATTTTAAATATACTTTCAGCTCATTTTTTACCTAAGTTACTTTTTTAAACTAGCACCTGCTGCCAGGGCCGTACCCAGGATTTTTTTTCGGAAGGCGTTTTCCTAAAAAAAAACTTCGGAGGTGGGGGGGGGGGTGTACACAAAACATCCTCAAAAACGCATACAAAATTTGTTTATATCCATTTTTGTTACGTTTTTACGAGTCAGACAAACATTTTTTTGGGAGGGGGGGGGGGCCGGGGGATCAAAACCCTCCAAACCCCTCCCCCCTCCGGGTACGGCCTTGGATGCTGCTATTGAAAACCACACTAGAAATGAAACTTCTAGAAATGAAGTTTTATGTCACTAAAAATGATATTCCGATTTTTCACTTGTATATGGCTGTGTAAATGTCACCTTAACCAAATCAATTAGATTTAATTTCTACTATGATTAGTACTTTAAATTATGAAAAAGAATGTCTCGTATTTGCAAAAAAATTATTAGAGGTATGTAAAAAAAAAAAAAAAAAAATCAAATTACTTAGAGGTTCTTTTGAGCATTAAGTCAAGGAGAATAAATTGTCGCAGCTATATAAACGCACGGATTTCCTTCGTTAGAAGCTTGTCGAAAGAAACATTTGGCTGCAACTCACCCTATATTCACACAGAGCACGGATCTGTGGAAAACTGCTGCGGATTGCGTTTGCAGAGGAACACATGCTTTTCTTGCCGCTCATCCTTGCGGTTTACCGTAAGACTCAAGCGCTGAAAAATTCCAACGCATGTGGTTAAAACGCTTACGGATTACAGAAGAAAAGAACATGGAGGTAATTGAAAGGATGATTTTAGCTGTTAAATTTCATAAAATGATATAAGACAAAAGTCATTCTGAGCGTGAAAGATCTAATTTAATTCAGAAAGCTTGGGAGGAGATCTCGAGAGAGATGAATTTGCCAGTTGGGATGTGGTGAACAGTGCACTGGACTGTTTTAACAGCAAGCTATCCATTAAAATATGACCAAAGCTCACAGTCCACTGAAAGGAATGGGAGAAATATCTTTTTTATCATTCTGTGTTCCCACCCTTTATTTTTGACAAAGGAAACTGTTGATTTGGTTAATTTGCTCTAATAGTCCAGCCTAGGCTATGTAGGTCTACACTATTAATTGTAGCTGGGCCACAGTCTTGGGGAAGATGCAATCTCCTATGCCAGGGATCCTGCAGGGCAAACTTGTTAAAAAAAAGACAAGTAAATTTAGTGGCTCAGATTCAGAGAAAGTGACCAACTGCAAAGATCCCGGTGAATTTGAAATATAGGACCATTACGCGGTGCGGAAAACGCACCACATTGCGCGTTCCATAACACACCTGTTTGTGTGAACATCCGGTCATCTGGAGATCAGTTTTCAGGCGAAGGAGTATTCCAGCAAAATCATATGTCAGGACATCTGAAATTTTTAAGGACAACTTTTGGCCATTCCGTAGGACAAGAAAAACATGAAAAACAAGAAAGATATTTGCAGTACCAAGGACATCAAAATGAAAAGATTGTTCACTCCCTGACTCCATCTGTTGTCTTTTCCTTTTGAAAACCAGGACTTTTTACGGCTTTTCTTTTGTCTGCTAAACACCTGTTAAGGTCTTTTTGCTGAGATTCTTTCTTCTGTCAAACAGTTCGTGGTAATGAACTGTAAGTAAGGAGCCATGCGGATCAATAGTAACCAAAACTTTAAAAAACAGGATTTTGATATCAATAGATGTTTCAAAAGGATCGAGCTACTAGCCTAACATAATTTCCTTGATTTTCGAAAAAGAAGGCACACATCCACTAAAAGTCAAGGAATCTTAATGGAAATCACACCATCAGATTCAGCGCATCCAAGAACCCTATTGTAGGAGTTTCAAGCTTCCATCTGCAAAAATGTGTAATTTTTTTTTTTGCCAGAAGAGAGATCACAGATGTGTATTTATTTGTTTGTTTGTTTGTTTTCCCCAGGGGTGATAGCATCACAACAATAGTTCTATAATAAAGACAAAGGGCTCATTCGAATGGGAATTAAAAGTTCTAGTGCCCCTTTTAAGAAACCAAAAAGGTTGGAGGAAAATTGTTAGATAGCGATTTTGTTTAACATGGTTGAAAAGCTCAGTAACTATGTCTTTGAGAATAACATAGCCCCCACAGCCCTTGGGGAAAGATTTGTAAGTCAGGAAATTTGCCCATTGTTTACGTATAGTAGTCTATTTCTTGCTGGGAAGTATACAGACATTTTTCAGGGAGAAGGGAGCATTTTCTGCAGGAGAGATCTTCTACGGCGATAATTTTCCGTAGGAAGGGAAGTCCCCGGGGGAACTTTCCGAGAGAAATTTTAAACTTGGGGAATTTACCAAGATTCCTGTACAAAATTCTGTCTATTTGTCTTACTTTCCATTTCCGACTCAATTTTACGTGTGGAGATATTGAGGATAATTGTCCATAGGGAAATATTTACCGGGTTTGAATTGTTTAGAGTATCTTTCCGTACAATATTACGTATTTTATGGGTTATTGGGAGGTATATAGATATTTTTTCGATTGAAATATTTTCGGTATGGGAGCGGATATCTTATACGGGGAGGTTTTCACATTGGGAGGGTAATTTCTGGAGGTGTACTCTCCAGGGGAAAATTTACGCGTCGGGAAACTTTGCCAAAGTTAATATACAAATTCCTTTTTAATTTTTCATGTATGGTAAGCCAAATTCAAACCTGCATTAGTTGAATAGCATTTAGAAATTAAATATAAAAAACAAGTTTTTTGACTGAAAGTAAGGAGCGTCATTAAAACTTAAAACGAACAAGTATTATTCCATATATCAAAGGGGCTGTCCCCTCCTCAATACCTCCCTCTTAATGCTGAAGTTTGACTGACTCTTCTTTTCCAAACAATAAAAATCCTTAGCGTAGAGTGAGGTATTGAAGAGGGAACAGCCCCTTTAATATACGGAATAATTTCTGTTCGTTTTAAATTTAATGTCGCTCCTTACTTTCAGTTAAAAAAAACTTTTTATTTAATTGCCATGCTGCATCGTCAAAAGAAATCAGCAGAAACTCTTCTTGTGTACAAACAAGCCCGGTTAAATGGTTGCAACACTTAATTGATATCTATGCAAATCTTCGAGCAACACAACAACCGCTATGATAGTACACTGGCTATACATGACGTATGAAACCAAGAGAGGAAAGGATATAATAAATGAAAAAATAAATAAAATCAAAAAGGTGTAAAAAAAAACAGGAGAAAAAATCTAACCTTTCGAAGTGAACTTCTAATTTTTCGAATCAAATTGGTGAAGTCTCTTTCATTGATTTGCGGCTGGTTTTTTGATTCAGTATCTTTACTCCTCTTGTCTTTCGAAGGGCTAGATTTTTTTCTGTTTTTTTTTTTTTTTATAGCACTGATGATGACTTGGTTGCGGTCCTTGTCGAAATATTTGCTTGTTCTTCGTCTTCATTTTTTGCCACTGGCTGACTAAATTTTCGTTTTCTCACCTATTTGACTTTATTTAATTTCATTTATTATATCCTTTCCTCTCTTGGTTTCAAATGGCATTTGAACAAATGTCAGCTAGTGAGATTGTATGAAGGATTCCTTAAAAATTAAAGGATCCTATTGTTATGACAATAGTCAGCTATAGGGATAAATGTAACAGAATAGCATAATTTATCTTTTTAAAAATATGGTTTTGTAGCGTAAGCGTAACTAATAATTTAAAGTGTTTAATCCTGAAGATGGTACTTGTATGATATACCCACTCGTTGCTATCACTCAAAAAGTGAAGTAAGGTTAATCCTAATAAAATATACCTAAGCATCATAAAAATGTAATACTCTAGAAACAAATTTGGGCTATATATTTGCACATTAGTTGGGATGGGGGTAAAGTACAGCGGGTCTGTATGTAAAATGTGCTTGAGCGGTAGGGTTTATATCCTACAAGTACTCTGAAGAGATCTAGCAATATCGATACACATACATAACTTTTGTGTGTGGCCAGGGGCAAGCTCCTGCATTCCCATCCGGAGAGTCAAGGGCATGGGCCGTATATTATTCTTTCTCCAAATTATTGGGGGAGGGGAGCAACTTCTTCCCCTTCAAAATACGCCTCTGTGTGTGGCAGTATTTTTCTGTTGTTACAGCAATCAGGAAAGTTACGGTTTCTAGAGCTCTATGATGAAATATCTTTTTATCTCATACTCGGAAGTTTTTCACGTACATTCTTCATTTTCAAACTCGGCACCCGATTAGCGTAAAACTACATAACTTCATAAGGATGTCTTTTCATTTAAAATAAAGTTCCCGGGTTTTCCTGATTTTTAAAGACATATATAGTTGTCTGAATTTCTAATTAAGCTGTTTAAAAAACCAGATTTCATTTTTAGTGTCCTTGGTACTTCAACCTATCGTCTCCAGAATTAATAAAAATGTCTAGTTTCTACCTAGGGTTGGAATCAGATTACAATTCACTGCCTGAAGTTATGAGTTTCCGTGGAAACCGAAGTACGTTCAACTTATTAAGAAAATCAATGAGCGCTCTCGATGACAAATTTTATTTATTTTGAAAACTTATTAAGAAAAATTTAAGTAAATGAGAATAAATTAGATATCCCAAAGATAGTGGATAAGCCAAACACTTCGTTGTAACGAATTGTAAGTAAGGAGTGCACTGGGCCAGTAGGCTATTAACCAAAACTCTAAAATTCGGTTTTGAATGCAATATGTTCGTTAAAGAATCAAATCTTCATGATGATTTCAATTATATAAAATTGATCAAGTTTATAGTTAGCTATCAAAAGCTGCGAGCCTGAGAAAATTGCTTGATTTAACGAAAAGGGGGAAAACATCCCCAAAAGAAAAAGTCGCCTCAATGAAAATTATACTAACGGATTCAGCACTTGAGAAAACCCTATTTCAGGAGTTTCAAACTTCCTATTTGCCAGATATCGTCCAGTTGGGCCAACCATCTAGACCCAAAACAAAAGCTGGTCACCCCCAGATTGAGGGGGGTAGGTGGCAAGAAAGGATGTGAGATTAATTGGAACTTGTTAAGAGGGTGTAAAAAAGGAGAATTCAAACAGATCAGGATGGAGGAGGAGCGTGCACAGCTGTGTTGGCCTCAGGTGGCTTGGTGCTGCAATGAGTACTTAGCAATAGTAATAGCAACGTTAGTAGTAAAACTACATAAGCTTACCTATTCCGTGATACGGCGTTGCCGCTAAGTATGGATTCCGGTTATCTTCAGACTTAAGAAAATATGGTAAAACGCTGTTATAGTCCCAGCCTTCATTGCCCATAGCAGCCCAGCTGTCATAGTCTCGTCGATTTCCTCGAACATATAACATGTAGTTTAAAACGGAACTTCCTCCAAGAACTTTACCCCTCGGCCAGTTACATCTTCTACCTTGAAAAACAAATTACATAACACTTTATACAGGCACACGCATGTGTTTTTTTGCGTGTTGGGTGGGGGGGGAATTATATAAAAACAAAAATTGTTTGATAATTTTATCATAAGCACACAAACATCTGGTAAAAATTAATTTCCCAGATTAAATTTACCCATCCAAACTTTACCGATTAAATTTACCTATTATACCCATCCCGGTCGGCCCTGTGGCTGCTGGGATCGAACCCTGTGCGCCAAATTGCCAAGCAGAGATTAACTTAGGCCTCTAAATAAGGTAAAAACGTCTCGAAACCCTGTGCGCCGAAATGCCAAGCACAGATTAACTTAGTCCTCTAAAAAAGGTAAAAACGTCTCAGAAGAAAAATCTATCAAAGTTTTGATTTAAGTGCGGTCTCAGCACAAAACCATTTATTGTCCTACCTTTACTAGCCGTTCTTCCTTCTAAATACAATTCTAGCAAAATGTTAGGTGGCACCAGTTCGAACCGGAAGAGTACAAGTATTTTCAAACTGTTTGATTGGAGCAGAAACGGGTCATGTGGTACTCGCAGTTCCCCATCTCTCCACGATCTAACCCTCTGACCGCCAGCATTCACGGAGAAAGGCAGAAATCTTATCTCGCTTGAACCGGGGTCACACAAGTATTTTCAACCTGTAGGATTCGAGAACCAGAGTGGATCAATAGCACCTTCAAAATTAGCCTACGCCCCACCATCAACTTTTCAGCAAAAGGGTTGGCATGTTAAACCTCGTTTGAACGGGAGTCATTTAAGGATTTCTAATCTATAAGGTTAGGCCCAACACCTACGGGGCAACTTTTTCAAGACAACGGTTGGAAATTAGTCTCTTCTACAACTGGTTTACGTCCAGTTTACAACCAAAATGAAACGTGTCTCCGCCCACGGACGCTAGTGTCTATCGATAAGTGTATTTATCTAATTGAGAAGTGAAGTAGTGTTGGGCGATAACTTGATCAAACGATATATCGAAATATCGATATTTTTACTTTCGATATTCGATAATCGATATATCGATTTCGATATTTCTGATCAGTTTTATTCAGATTAACTCTTGGCTTTGCAAAGTTAAAACAAAATTGGGTACTTATCTGTTAGCCACTACACACTCGAGAATCTGAATCTATAAAATCATACAACAACCGGTTTATTGCTGTTTGTATACGGAGACAACTAGCTTCGATTCAGTGGAAAACTACATTGTAGCTATGTTTTAATAAATATCTATTCGGTTATTTTGGTTTATTTAGGTTAGGTTACTTATTGCATGCAGCCCCGCTATACTTAACCCCCACCCCACCATCCCCCTAGTGTGCAAATATACAGCCCAAATTATATATATGATTGATGATTTTATATGATGATTTTTTTTACATATGAAAAAAGATGATTGATATCGAATCTACACGGACCAAAATTAATCCTTCTCTCCTTTGGCGTTTTCTGTCCTCTAAAAGCGATGAGTCTTTATCCGCATCTGCTATCCCTGATTCTGAATGGTACGCATATTATAGATTCAATATATATTATTGTATTATTATTATTATTATTATTATTATTATTATTATTATATCCTATCTATTTCCCAAGCATAGCGGTTGTTTCTACCCCGTACCTGTAGAACCAAATTCTCGAATGTGTCCTGGCTGATAGAAAAGTACCAACAATTATAATAAAAGTGTATTTTGCACAATTTTTTTAAACTTTGAATAATAGAAAATCAAGCAATAAAAAAAACTTCCATTATAAGAGTGAATATCATAGAAATCTAGACTTGAAATTACTCGGGCTCAGGGTAAAGAAAGATGACCTACTGACTACTTCTGGCTATTCAAACTCAGCAACATGTCAATATTTTTTCCCTGAGCATTTGTTCTACCTTTCAGTGATTAAATAAAAAAAAAAGGAAACAGTTTTTTTCAACTGAAAGTAAGGTTCACCATTAAAACTTAAAGCGAACAGAAACTATTCCGTATATGAGAGGGATGCCCTTCATATACGTTTTTTCTAGTATTTTTAAAAGAAGCTTCTTATTCTAATTAAGAATTCTTATTCTAATACTCTTGTGTTTCAGGAGTTGTTTTAAATAATTGGAACTCTTTAAAGGAGGCGGTAACTCCCCTCGCATACGGTAAGATTTCTTTTTGTTTCAAGTTTCAATATGTCTCCCTAGTTTCCGTTGAAAAAAAAATTTCTATTTAATTTTTGGTTGTTTTCATTTAATACCAGGAAATCATCACTACAAATCCGTCCCTGCTGAAAATTCCACCCAGATATTTTCTTGTGGGCAATTTCGCCTAGAAATTTCTCTTACACCTATTTTCATTTGAAAAAAAGACTTGTCTTTCATTTAATTTTTGATCTTCTTCAAATCATGCCGGAAAACTCCTTCAACAGGAAATTTTTCATTGAAATCCCATCCTCCGAATGGAAAGTTTCTTCCACGGAAAATCCTCTGATGAAGAATTTCTCCCGCGAAAAATTTCCACATGGAGAATATCTCCTGCGAAAAATTCCGCCACGAAGAATTGCTCCCACTGAAAACTTTCCCATGGAAAATTTCCCCCGTGGGAACTCCCTCCCTCCCACAAAAAAAAATCTCCCAGGCAATTTTAACCTCCACTCTGAAAATTTACCCCGGATGATATCCCCAAAACATCTCTAGATGTTCAATTGAATCGGCAAAGAGAAAGTAAAATAAATTTGATATAAGAGTTCTGGCAAATTCTCCCGTGTAATTTTTCTCCTTATAAGTTCATTTTTGGAAACTCCCCTGCCCATGATAGATGATCATGATCATCCATGAAGATGATCTACCTCATCTACCTGGGAAGATGATCTCTTCCCAGGTAGATGAGGCAGTGGTTAAAATGAAAGAGGAACAGACATTCATGCAACATAATGTCACTATCTCTTCAGATAAGCTGGATGCAATCAAGCAGGAGGTGTATGCTGGCCTCAACCTAGATCTTAGTAATTTAGTGGATAAAACTCTTGAAAGCTATAACAGACGCATATTTTTTTTTTTTTTTTTTTTTTTTTTTTTAGAGTCATCCATGATAGACCTTAAAAACTCTTTCCAGCCTATCCAGTCTAACCTGGCAAGATTAAATGACCGTTTTGAACAGCAGGCTTTGAGTAACCAAATTATTGTCTTTGGGGTGAAAGAGGAGACCTTCATTGAAAACACTGAAAGTCAATTCCTGTCACTATGTGCTGGGAAATTTCCTGGCATACCAATTATTCAGTCTGATGTTGTATCAGCCAAAAGAATTGGCAAACCATCTGCAAAACCCAGACCCATAGTTGTTGAATTTTGCAACTTACGAGTTCGTCAACTGCTTCTCAGACAAAAGAAGGATTTGAAAGGATCAGGGATTCTATTTTCTGAGACACTTACAAAACCACGCTTACAACTTCTTTCATAAGCCAAGTCAAAGCTTGGCTTACGTAATGTTTGGTCCAGTAAAGGTGATATCCTGTATAAAACCCAATCTGGAAGAGTGGTTAAGTTTAATAATCAGAGTGAAATTGATTTATGTGCTGCAAATGCAGATAAATTAAAGTGATGGATTTAGATTTATTTTCTTATAATATATTGCATTGTTTCTGTAGGGATTTACTTGCTGTTCTTAAAATATTCCTCTATTATTCTTTACTGTCCTCACATAATTTAGACTGGTACCATATTACACTTTGTGCCAATAGTTTGGACGATATGTCCCTTCCCACTAATATTTCTTTATGTTTGTTTGTGATTCTGTCACCTTCACGTTGTCTGATTTACATTATATTCTTATTGTGTCATTATACTTGTAACCCCCATAATATCAACTGGTCACACATTATAGTTTGTGCTAATACTTATAATAATATGTGCCTTCCCACTGATTTTTCTTTATGTTTATTTATGATCCTTTCACCATCATGTAGCTTGGCTTCTATAATGTTTTTGTCAAGTCAGCACATTTGCAGCTCATATGATTTTCACTGGTCCTATATTGCATTTTGGGCAAATATTATGAATCATATATGTTATCCCACTGTTATTTATTTATTTATTTATTTTTATGTTTGTTTGTGATCCTATCACCTTTATGCAGGCTGATTTCTTTCATATTTTTGTCATTTCAGTATAATTGCAGCTCATATAATTTTGACTGGTTCCACATTATACTTGGGGCCAATATTTTGATGAATATGTGCCATGCCACTATTATTCCCTTATCTGGGTTAGTGATCCTATCACCTTCCTGTAACCTGAATTCTATCATATTTTTTTCATGTCAGCACACATGCAACTTGCATAATTTTGACTGGTCCCATATTATATTTTTGGTCATTATTTTGAATAATATATGCCATCTCATTGATATTTCTTTATCTTATTTTTTGATGCTATCACCCTTGTGTACCCTGAATTCAATCAAATTTTTGTCATGTCAATATATATGCAGCTCTCATAATTTTTTACTACCCATAGTATACTCTGGGCTAATATTTGGAATAATATGTGTCATTCCATTGATATTCATTTATATTTGTCTGTGATCCTATCACCTTCAGGTAGGCTGACTACTATTATATTTTTCTTTCTCTCTCTTTCTTTCTCATGTCAGTAACAGCTTACATAATTTTCTGGTCCCACATTATAAATTGGGCCAATACTTTGAATCTACTTTCATTTTACTGATATCTCATTATGCTTTTTGTGATCCTCTCACCTTCATGTAGCCTAACTTCTATTATTTTTTTGTCAGTCCAGCACACTTGCAGCTCATGTAATAGCAACTGGTGTCACATTATACTTTGGTCCAATACTTTGGATAATTTGTGCCATCCCACTTATATTTCTATGTGTATATTTATTATTTGTGATAATTATGGGTGATTTCTCTTTTCTTTTGAATTCTTCTATTCTTAATTCGGTTATATTTGATCAACCAATTAGGGCTGGTAAGCAGGAGACTCACACGCTTGACCCTCTCCTTGAATCTATGGTTAATTCTAGCTGTAATTATCACACTACCATTGATTATTGTGATAAAATCATACCCTCACTGTCTTTAAATAGTAGCTTTAATGTATTTTGTTTGAATGTGCGTGGGATAAGAGATAAATGGGATACTCTGAAATCGTATTTGTGGTCTGATAATTCTTGCCCTTTTGATGTAATTGGTTTAACAGAAACATGGTTATCTGATGGTGAAAATTTTACAGCCTATGATATGCATGGTTATGTTGCTGTCCATATCCCCAGAATGGTAACAAAGTGCTCAGGAGGTATTTCTTTATTTATAAAGTCTGATATTGAGTTTAGAAGAAAGTCTGACCTTGAATCCTTGTTTACATCAGTAGTGTCAAATAGTAGGACAGTTTATTCTCTTGTTATTGATCTGAAAAGCCAGTTTGCATGTGACACTGTTTGTTTGTTTTATAAGCCCCCTCCTTTTCCAACACATTTGTTCTGTGATTTGCTTGATCAACTTTCTTGTGTGGGGTCTTTCTCTAAAAAACGCATTTGTGTTTTGGGAGATTTTAATTGTAATATGTTAAATATTGGATCAAGTGATGAATGTGACCATCTTTTTGATGTGCTTTCTTCTGCTGGTCTACTTCCTTCA
>JAQQPU010025397.1:0-11154 GCA_029168905.1 Artemia sp. Kazakhstan ARC1039
TGATATTAGAGATATACTTAAAGCGTATTAAGAGATATCTTTGAAGGACCCTTAATGAAAATATCCATTTCTTTGAGTGGGATACTAGATTTCACACTATCGGGACAACATGCCCCTTCCCCCCTAGCATGCCTTACCAATGGGTATAAGGCTAATATTAGATGCCAATTTAGGACGTATTAAGAGCTATTAAGGAAAATACCCTGTTTTCATTAAGCTACATTTATGAATATTTCACAATATCCTAACAATAGGCCCCACCCTCCACCTAGCCATTATTTCCGGAGGGCGCCTTGATAATAGATGCAATTTTTAGGTATTATTGTGGCGTATAAAAGGATAAAATATACACAATAACATGCGTAATCTAAGGAAAGATGAGGTGAGAAGACTCCAAGCAAGTATTTCCAGAGAGCGATGTTGATATTAGAGCTTAATTTTTACGCAATGAAATACATCGTGAGATAACAATACATATAACTTAATTCCATATTCTTATCGATCTTTTCTTATATTATATTCACCCACCTTCAAGTCAATGTCACATTTTAGAAACGAACGCGCCTCATACGGCATTGTCGCCTCTGAAACAACTCGGTCTGGAGAAAGCCCTATATTTGGTTGAGGAGAGGTTGGCCCTCTGTGGGGGAGGAGGGTTGTTTTTTCAATCGCAAGCTCAACAACGTTTTTTTTTTATCTAGTTATTTTTCCAGTGTTTTATGTACATTTATGCTTATAAATTTTATTTATAATTTTTTTTTCGTTGCGCAAAGCGGTAATTTTCAAGCGTTTAATTTTTAAGTGTTTTTTATTTATTGTTAGCCCGCCGCGGGCCTCCTTCAGCTACGGGTGCCAGCCCAGTCACCGCGTTCACTGCCCATCTCCGAGGGAGTGTCCAGTCCTCCAAGTGGTTTGTCTCAGTCCTCACGCAACCCAGGTGGGCATTTTTTCATCAAATATATCAAAACGCGTAAAGGGAAATTCTATTTCGAGAAATTACTGTTCCCAAGGCAAATATGCAATTAGGGAAATTCTGAAAATATAGTGTTTTCGAGACAAGACTATGCAATAGAAAAAACAAAAACATGCGTGAATATAAGAAAGGTATGGAACCTAGCAGGCAATTATAGGGAGGGAGGAGTGATATTAGAGAAAGATTTAAAGCGTTTTAAGAAGTATCTTTGAAGAACTTTTAATGAAAATAACCATTTCTTTCATTACTTGTTATATTTTCACCGCCTCTATGGAAAAAAATTATTTATCACCTCTACCTTAACTTTTAAGCTGTAGAACATGATACTCCCACCAATTCACCCCTACAATGACATTACTTGACTGTCCCCCCTGACCTCAAGTCATCATTCCTAAGCCTTTTTTCAATCATTTCGTAATAAAAATTATGCATTTAAATCCCGTGATTCAAGTTTTTGCAACCAAAGTGTGTCATGATACCCCAAAAAAAACCCAACCCAATTTGGAAATTACACCCCCCCCCCCTCCCTTCATCACCCATGTGGAACCAGCCCGTCTCACCGCGGGAGCGGATATTACTGGTACATTTAAACTATATCAAGAGCTATCTTTGAAGGACTTTAATGAGATGCACCGTTTCTTTGAGTAATTGTTAGATTCTCACCCTCTTCATGGAAAACATCTTTAACGCCCCTCGCCTTTTCTTTAAGCTCAAGAGTATATTAGTCCAAGGAAATGCATACCACTATGGTAAACTATGGATGTCATACAGCATCCCTTTGACATTGCCAACCCCCCCCCCAAGACATCTTTCAAGCATTTCATATTTAAAATTATACCTTTAACTCCCGTGATTCAAGTTTTCGCAAGCCAATTCCATGTTTATAACCGTGCAACTGAGCCCATTTAAATGAACCCTCCTCCAACAGGACCCTCGATTTTTGCATAACCTCTTTTTGTCTCAGCCCTCACGCAACCCAGGGGACATTTTTCAGCAAAAATATCAAAAAGCGCAAAGGGGAGATTCTATTTCGAGATATTTTTGTTCCCACCCATCCCACCCGCTGTGGTGGAGTTCGGTCAGAGTCTACTCGTTCCGGGGACGGAATCCGGATTTCAACTAGTCGATGAAGGAGGTTAAAAAAATTCTTGCTGGAGCTAGGGAATTAATATGGGGTTTCCAACGCATCCCAAAGAAACTAACATAGTATTTCAAACGCATTCCTTGGAAATTAACCTAGGATTTGGAACGCATGCCCCCCCCCCCGTTTTCCCTTAGGAATTTAAAGACATGCCCTCTGAAGTTACAGCATCTTTATGTCTCCTATATTGAAAAACTATAAGTAAAGTGGCGTTTTTTATGATTTTGTGCCACAAAACATTAATTTTTTACCAAAAAGAATCAAAATATTGGAGACTACAAGTTCGAACAGTCAATCGATTCGTCCCGTTCTTATAACCCTAAATAGTTGATTCTGGGCCACTCGCCATGATAAACGACTCTAGAGTATGACGTGAATGCTGCACCTGCTTTCCGTGTTTATTTGTAAAATCATCAGCCGATAAAGACGTAAATACTGCAATGATTAGCAAGGTTTTTGATAATTCACTAGCAGACGATGGCCTTTTTCATTAATTTTTATTAAAACATGTTTTTTAATTTTTGGTTACTATGGCTGGTGGTTGGCTCTTTACCAGGTCGCAGCTAACGCTGTAACTACGACATCAAAAATATCAAAAATCAAAATATTAGATATCAAACATTAAATATCAAAGCGGCGTTTTCTGCCATTTTGTGCGTGAAAAACTTTATTTTTGCTCAAAGAGGGTACAAATGCCAGGAAGTACACATTCTAAAATAAACAGTTCATTTTTCATGGTCCAAAACACTAAACAAAAGGCTTTCAGCCCCCACCCCCCTCAAAAATTGAAAAGAAAACCCAGAGTATACGAATCAAGCCTTACAGTATCAGGTGAATACTGCAGGGATTTCTGTTTTCCTTCATAAATCGTCAGCTGATGAAATAATAATAATTCTGCGGTGATACCCAAGATTGCTGATCAATCATCAGCAGATGATTGATCTTTTTAAGTAATCTTGATCAGCATTCCACTCATATTTTATGCAATGGGACAATAGGGCTTATCAAATTAGCTTAGTAGTAGTAGTAGTAGTAGTAGTACTAGCAGTAATAGTAGTCGAAGAAGTAGTAGTTGTAGTGGAAGTAGCAGCAGTCGTAGTAACAGCTCTGAAGGTTACCCTTTAATACCCTTATCCGTTACTAAGATATTGTAAATGTGACCAATTAACAATCTGTGTCCACATAATTTCTTTTGAATTAGTCCAACATCCCCCTCAATATTTCCTGAAAGTTCTAATTCGATTCCCCAATCTGCTCTCAATATATTACAGGCAGGATATTTTGATTACCTGAATATATTTAGTGCTTTAATTTAGTTCAATATCTTCCTGATTATTCCCTGAAGATATCAACTTAATACCCATAACTGTTCCTAAGATATTGTATATGTAAAATTTTAAGAATCTGCAAGCACACAGCGTCTTTTGATTTTTCTATCTCTTAACTGTGCATAAATACAAGCCTAAAAAGGTTAAAGTTTTAAAATGATTTTTTTTTTTTGATGGGAGAAAAATGTTGTTTAGCCCCTTCCCTCTTTTGCCGCTTTAAATTTGATTTTCTTTTGCCCCAGACTCCCCATTACTTTACCCAAAAGTATCTGAAAATCTCAACTTTATCCCCCAAGCTGTCCCTAATATAGTGCAAACATGATGGGGTGGGAGGATATCGTAAAGAAAGATTTAAGGGAAATGGGAACTTCTTTGGAAGGTGTAAACAGGGAGCCTTTGAATAGATTGCGATGGAGGAGGAGCGTGCGTAGCTGTGTTGACTCAGGTGGATAGGTGCTGCGCTAAGTCTTTGTTATTAGTAGTAGTTGTTGTTGTTGTTGTGGTGGCATCTTTTGACAAGAGATGATATAACACACGACTTTTTTGAAAATTAGTTTGCTGTGGTAAGATATCCTGATTGGGATATACCACAGGATAATGTTATTTATGGTTATAACCTACTATTATAGCTTATTTATGAATTGACGGTGATTTGTGCCGATTTTACTCTTTGAAAAAATGTAAAAATGTATTTAGTGTTTCGACACCAATTTTGCTCTATGAATCGAAACTACTACAATCTCTGACAATTTTAAATAAATTTTATTGGGTTTTAGTTTTTAATGATGTTACGATTTAATTTATAAAGATACTTAAATCAAGGTCACCTCGGTATTGAAGTTAATTTAAGTGGTATGAGCCCCATTAGATTTTTTAGTGAAATTCATGAATAGTGTATTGGTCCCATTTGCTTGAATCCTTTCCAGTCTACCTTGTGTAAGCATGCATTTTGTGGTCGATGTATCAAGAAATGACTGCGATTAAACCCTATCTGTTCAATGAATCAAACATATCATACCTATGAAATCTTTATTAATAAGTCATCACCCAAAATAATAAATCATCAATAAACTTTAGCATTAATCTTCTTGGATTAGAGCTAAATCTTTCCAACACATTATGGATAATTGCTTCTTGTTTGACTTTTATTCTGTCATTCCAGCTGTTTATTTTCAGCTTTTTCAACCATCTACCTTTTATCAACTGCTTTTTTACCCATCTTTCAACTGCTTTTTTACCCATCTTTCAACTGCTTTTTCAGCCATCTGCTTTTTCAGCTATATCTAGTGTACATTATACGTTCTCGGGGGCGAGGGGGCAGCTATGCCCCTTCCGTACGCCTATAAGTATATTAATATAATGAAGAACATGCTATTGAAGCCAAAAATTTCCGAAAAACCTTTGGGTTTTCATTTATTTTTTTTTTAGTTTCCTGATCAGTGTGACTCTTTTTTCTTTGTGTGTGGTTTTGGGTTTCTGATCAGCTATTTGGCATGTGATCTTGCCAGTAATAGTAGTAGCAGTAAAAGTAGTATTAGTAGTAGTACTAGTAGGCTACATAATGCTATGTATGCTGTTGCTATATAATGTATAGGCAATATATCTTCTGTACGTCACAATTGACACAGCCTGATATTTTTTTCATTTTCAATAATGTTCTTTTGTCCCTATCTACATGTAATCTTGAAGCCAATATCAGTAGAGAAAAACTTGCATTTAGTTTCCAAAATTAGGATAAAAACAGGTCTTTTTCGGGCCCCCTTTTTACATTAGGTTTTTCTAGCCTAGGAACTTAGGGGTGTAAGTTCTAAGCAGACTAAAAAACTCAGCATAAATGTTAACAACAAAAAATTAACTATTACGCAATAATTGAGTCTAGGTCACGTAATCCATCATCTAATCAGCTGATATTTTCATAATCTTGAAATAGGCTTTTATAACTAGCTGTGGGCACTCTTGAGAGTAATCGATCATGACAAATCAGATGAAGCGGAGAATTAAGCAGACAAGCAATATTAGCCAAAAGAAAAGTGGATTACCAAGAGAGTGTCTGGTGAAGAGGGAGCTAATAACAATGTAACTGAAACATAATCCTTCAAATGAATTTGCCTTCGATTTTTAACATCTGGCAACAACTCCGGTAAGATAAGAAGTAAGTGTCAGTGTTTGATACATATAGCCAAGCTGGATTATCCATTAGCTTCAGTAATTCATTGAATTACAGATGCCTCACATTGGTTTTGGGCTTTTTCTAACACAAATCAAAAGTTTTTTGAGTACTTTTCTATTAGCTCGATGCCACGCGAGAAGTAAAGTTTGGTTAATGCTAATAAAATAAAACAAAATAGGATAAAAATATAATAGCATAGCAACAAATTTTGGCTATATATTTGCACGTCAGGGGGTGGGGGTAAAGCACAGCATATATTAAATACGTAACCTAACATAACCTAGCTAACTTTTTTTGCCCCTTCAACCCCAAAAAACTAAAGTTTAAATATTGTAAACGGAGTGAGAAACCATTGTTTGCAGTTCTAATCATAGCAATTTTCTGTTGAAATAACCGGTTTGACTAGTTTCTTTTATCATGTTCGCTAGTAGAGATCTAAGTTATACTTCTATGGGACATATAGGTAAACATTTCTACGGGACATAAACACCTTTTCAAAAAGAGTGAGAATCCTCTCACATAGCATTAAACTTCTATGGAAGCTATAGGAAAAACATTTCTATTATAATATGGTCAAACATGTTTTGAGAGTATGGTCGTAATTATATAACTTGAGCAGGCATGTAAGCCATATATATATTATGAAGTAGAAATCTGGTCTACATGAATTATGTCAAACTGGTATGGTATAAAGTAGTCAAACATGTTTTTGGGAGTATGCACGAAATTATGTAACTCAACCAGACTGGTTTTTCGAGTCAACATCCGTTTTTTATTCGTCCTTGAAATTCTGTATAAAATGTTGATGCATTACAATTTAATTTTCATTATGTTTTGATATATTCTAGATAATATATCGAATATTATTAACTTTGAAACAATGGATATTTCATTTGTCAATGTGAGTATACTTTACTGAATTTCTTAATTTATTTCCAAATAAAAATCATTTTACCAGTAAATTCAAATTTCAGTAAATATTCAAAACAGGACAGTCAATTTCACCATAAAATGGCTTTCTCAAAATTGAGTTATGACATAACTTACGAATTAACGTACATAACGAACTTCTATATTTATATGTTTTTATCACGTGTATTAAGGAGTTTACCCCTAGTCAATACCTCGCTCTTTACGCTAAAAGCTGTTAGCACTTTCAAAAAAAGCTTCGTATTCTAATTAAAAAGTCCCTGTTTTTTTTCTTCAAATTTCAGTAAAATATTCAAAACAGGGCAGTCAGTTTCATCATAAAATGGCTTTCTCAAAATTGAGTTATTGAGCTAAAGTTCGAATTTTGTTCGAATCACGAACTCTTGAATCACAAAGGCCGGTTAATTAGAATAGATACCTCTTTTGAAAGTGCTAAAAAAAACTTTAGCGTAAAGGGGTGAGGTATTGACTAGAGGGCGAACCCCTTCATATACTCAATAATTTTTTGGTTTAGGTTATGTCTAGGAGTCTTCTTTCTTCCTTTTTTCTGTGATTTTAAGTATTTCGCAATTTAGGTATATAAAGTTTTAAAAGCTTTGCATATAAAATTGAAAAAAAGATCTATAATTGTCAACTTTTTGTGTTTGGTACTATGGAATTGAAAGGCCCAATGCCCTCCATTAATATTCTGAATAAGTAAGAGTTGAACTAGCTAATTAAATTGTGTCATTTTTTCAACTTTTGGGAGTTTGGTACTGTGGTATTGAAGGGGGGGGGGTGCCCTCTCGTAAGCTAAATAGTTTTGAAAACTGAAAATGATTTTTATTTTAGAATGCTGTTGATCAGCCATCGCAACAAAAGCGTGCAAAATTGGATGAATCCCAGGACAACATTGAGACATGATTAATCGAATCATTAAATGCAATCAGGCCAAGTGTAATTCGCTTCACTCCACATTCCGAAGGGAAGAAGGAATCTGGCGAGCTAGCTGTGATTTTTGACGTAAGTGTAAATAGATATTCTGAAAATATTTTAATAATTTATTAAAAAGATATCTTCTACGCTTGAAGCGAATAATGCTCTTTGACGATTGAGTTGTAAAAAATATAGGACGCAATATAGCTGAATTAGCATATATATTTGGGATAATGAGATGTAAGAGCCTTCTGGGTGTTACAAATTTATAGCCTCGTCAGCTTCATATATGCTTGAGATATCTAGATTATTTTGATTTTGATTTTTATTCTTGTTCTTTTTTTTGTTTAATGGAGTTTTCTACTTTTCTTTGAAAAACTTATTTTGTAGAAAAAGTGTTTTTAATTAATTCTTTATAAACTACGCTTGAAGTAAATAATGCTTTTTGGCGATTGAGTTGTAAAAAAATATAGGACGCAATATAACTGAAATTAGCATGCATATTTGGGATAGGGGAGATGCAGGAGTCTTCTGGGTGTTACAAATTTATAGGCCCGTCAGCTTCATCTATGCTTGAGATATCTAGATTATTTTAATGGAGTTTTCTACTTTTCTTTGAAAAACTTATTTTGTAGAAAAAATGTTTTTAATTAATTCTTTATAAACGACGTTTGAAACACAAGGATGGTTCAATTAGAACAATAAGCAACTTTTTTTTTGAATATTCGTCTTCGATATTCAACCGATTTTTAATGTTTAAATTTTTGTGTTAATAATTTTAGAGTGTGTTTCGTTTAACACAGACAAGTTCCAGGTAATGTTTGAAGAACTTCATAATTTTTGAAACGATCAAAAGAAAAATATTAGATAACGGTGAAGGCTACTTTAATAATAAAAGTTGTTACAAGAGTCGCCATCGGGGATATTTACCTAAGCTTTAATTCTTAAATCGTTTGTAAATTTTTAAAGCTTTTCCTTTGAAAAGAAAAATTGTGTCCTGCGGAACTGGTAAAACCACCCTCAATAGGTTTCAATCATGAAGAAACAAACATCGCTTACTATCAAAAGCAAGCTGATATTCATTAATCAAAATTTTTGTCAGGAATTATGCGTTAACAACCAGAAATTCAATCTCCATTAATTTAGTAAAAACAATTGTTATGATTAGTGAAGCACAAATTGCACTAATTATTTTCATTATTGTCTTATTCAGTTAATAATCATAGTTGTTGCAAGAGTCGCCATCGGGGTTCTCATGGAAAATTTATCGGCAGTGATATGTGTAATCACGAGCAAAATCAAAATTTATTACTTTCTTGTTCGTGTAGGGAAAAATAGAAATGGAGGCATTATGCAAAGGCACTTTAATTCCGGGGGGGGGCACTTTAATTATTGATATGGAAGGAGAAAAAAGTTCTTCTTCTTACAATGATTTGTTTAGTCCAGGTTTACTGCTACCAGCACTTCAATCAAATCCATCACCAAGCGACATAATAGTTTCAATCATGAAGAAACAAACATCGCTTACTATTAAAAGCAAGCTGATATTCATTAATCAAAATTTTTGTCAGGAATTACTCGTTAACAACCAGAAATTCAATCTCCATTAATTTAGTAAAAATAATTGTTATGATTAGTGAAGCACAAATTGCACTAATTATTTTCATTATTATCTTATTCAGTTAATAATCATAGTTGTTGCAAGAGTCGCCATCGGGGTTCTCATGGCAAATTTTACGGCAGTATTATGTGTAATCACGAGCAAAATCAAAATTTATTACTTTCTTGTTCGTGCAGGGAAAAATAGAAATGGAGGCAATATGCAAAGGCAATTTAATTCCGGGGGGCACTTTAATTGTTGATATGGAAAGAGAAAAAAGTTCTTCTTCTTACAGTGATTTATTTAGTCCAGGTTTACTGCTACCAGCACTTCAATCAAATCCATAACCAAGCGACATAATATATTATGCATTTGTTCTGTAAATAATGCTATAAGCAAAAATTCGTAATTTATTATGCATTTGTTTGATAAATAAGAATCCAATTCATTCAAGAAATTATGAAAAAATTGTAAGTAAGGGTTCAGTTGTAATCAATAGGCTCATCAAAAGAAACCATAGTGGAGGGCGAGTTTAGGTGAAACTTAAGTCCAGGTATGGATCGAAAAATAAACTATTTCTGTAGAATCTGAGCTAATAAGGGTTTTTGATCATAAACTCTAGTGATGTTTTTAAAATCCCCATTCCCCCCAAACTCAAAATTTTCCCAAATTTTACTTTAGAAGATTTTTTTTGAATATTGCTAATGCACTAAGACATAGAGCGCTACAAACATCAGAATCAACTTTAGAGGGCAATTTATCTTTAAAAGAGGAGTTATTATTTCCTTACTAATTTTTTTTTCTTTTTTTAAGGAGGAAGTGGATTGAAATACCCTGTGATATCGTTATACCCCGTGGTATCGTTATGCTAAGCATTCCAAAACACGAAAATGCTTCAGCGACCAAAGAGATTTTTTTAATGTTTCTGTACATTATAATTTAGAAATTAAAGGCTATTAAATGTTTCACAAGTTCAAAACGGTTAATAGGGGACTCGAATTTCACTTTAAGCAATTGTAACAATAGTAGATTTTCAACGGATGATAAATCTTCCATCAAATCATGAGAAGAAAATAAACTTTCAGATCCAGCATGCCAGGGAACACACTTTCAGATTCAGCATGTAGGAGAACCCTAAATGGTCATCCCTAAAAAGGTAAGTTAACCCTAAATGGTTCACGAATTTCTCTGAAATTACATTTTCATATCCAGCATGCCGGAGAAATTATACACTACTTTTCAACTTCTTGTATATCCCAACACCAAATTTTCGCAATGAAACAGAAATATGTTACATATCAATTCTAATTTTTTCCTGAGAAAATAAAAAGGTTCCACTTCAGTTCCAATTTTTCTCAAAGAGATGAAAATTTTAAAGTTCTTTTCAAAATTTGTCATAGAAAATAGAAAAAAGTTTTACTTTGATCGTGAATATTCGCCATGAAGATAAGGAGCTCCACTTTAATTCTGAGTTTTCTCGAAGAAGTGCAAAATATTCAAGTTCTCTTCTGAATTTTCTTAAAGAAGAGAAAAAGTTAGCTCAATTCTGAATTATACCAATAAAAATGAAAAAATGTTTCCACTTCAGCCCTTAATTTCTCAAAGACATAAAAAAATTTAAATTTCTGTTCTAAATTTTTCCGTAGAAGATAGAAAAAGTCATACTATGATGGTGAATATTTTCAATGAAGATAAAAAGTTTCACTTTGATTCTAAATTTTCTTAAATTTAGTTCTGATTTTTCTCAAACAAAAGAAAAATTTAAAGTTCTTTTCAAAATTTGTCACAGAAAATAGAAAAAAGTTTTACTTTGATCGTGAATATTCGCAATGAAGATAAGGAGCTCCACTTTAATTCTGAGTTTTCTCTAAGAAGTGCAAAATGTTCAAGTTCTCTTCTGAATTTTCTTAAAGAAGAGAAAAAGTTAGCTCAATTCTGACATTTACCAAAGAAAATGAAAAAGGCTTCCACTACAGTTCTTAATTTCTCAGAGACATAAAAAAAAATTTAAGTTCTGTTCTAAATTTTTCCATAGAAGATAGGAAAAGTCATACTATGATTGTGTATATTTTCCATGAAGATAAAAAGTTTCACTTT
>JAQQPU010025398.1:0-12053 GCA_029168905.1 Artemia sp. Kazakhstan ARC1039
CCAAATCAAAGTGAATAATCTGATCAAAGTGAGAATCCTCCAGCCCGCCGTAAAAAAAAATCTTAAACCCTACTTTGTAAAAAAAACGGGGGGAATCCCCTAGCCCCGTCGTAAAAAAATCTTAAACCCTACTTTGTAAAAAAAAACTATTTTTTTTTTAACACAAAATACCGCTCACAAGTAACAGTGAAAAAGTTTTTTCCAATTTTTTTTTGCTTTCATGTAAAATTTTTGTCGTATAGCATAACTCCTTTCTTGTTATCGCCGCCCGAGTTGGGTCATTAACTCGTCAAAAACAGAAAAAAAAAATTCGGAAATGTTTTTGTCCACCCCTCCCCACAATTTCAGTTTGTCCTCTCTCGTTAAATTTTTTTTTTGCATAACAATTTCGAGGTATCGCAGCCAGAGTTAGGTCGCAATGCGGCTACACAAATTAAATTTCATTTTACTTTATTCTAAAATCATTTACTCTTTCTATGCACAGTGGTGAATCTGGTGCAGGAAAGACTGAGAACACAAAGAAAGTAATTTCTTACTTTGCCAACATCGGTGCCTCGTCCAAGAAGTCAGCGGAAAAGAAGGTAGGTTAAACTTGAAACAGTTCAAATTGTTTTACCATAGGTATATTTATGTTTACTTATCTGACTTGCAGGTGCTACCATGATCTTTGTTTTCACTAAGATTTAAATGGAAATATTTTTCCCATTCCTGCATTATATACTGGTCAATGTTTTCTTCATCTGCGGCAACTTCCCTGAAATCTCAACATTAATGATTTTTGCTGTCTATCATTTGTTAATTTTTACCACAGTTTATATAATTATCCAGTATGATCTTTCCCTATCTCACCCATTATAAAAACCCGGATCAAGGTGCGAGTGCTCCAGAGAACGTTTTTGCAGATAGAAACATAGGCGGCATCAGATCTTTTCACGGGTAGACAAGTCAGACTGTGATCTAATCGGAAACAAGTGGAAACCCGCTATTACGAATAATGCACTTTGTTGGAAACAATTGGAAACAGACTAACCCGCTAATGCAGAAAGAAGTGGGAGGAGCTTTTTGTTCGCACCGAGAACGAAGACCAGAAATGATCTGCGATAAGCTTACTGGATAATTATATGAACTGTGATTTTTACGCGCAGTTTATCACTTTTATATAGTTATGGTTATAAGTTATGCTAAAGAGTTCAAACTACTATATCTACAGTAAATTTACATTTTCATAATCATCATATTTATCATTTATTATTCGTTCACCGAGGTATTTCGTATAGAAGAAGTTATCGTAGATACTTCATGAGGAGCTCGTTCGATTGGAAATCAGTGCCCTTTTTTATAGTCAAAAGTGATTGGAGGGCAAACCAGCCTCCTCCTATTCCCATTAATTCTCCAAACACATCCAATAAAAATTTTGAGATTGCCAATAGTGCTTACCAGCAATATCTCAGGAACGCCGTAGATTATCAAATCGAAACTTTTAGGGTATGCTGAGGCGGATTTTGGAGTAACCAAAAGGCGCTACGTGCATACTACTACTACTACTACTACTGCGATTCTTGCTACTAGTGAGGCTATTAATATTATGGTGAAAGTTTCAAGGATTGTTTAGGGGAAGTTCAAACTAAATGAGATAAACTAAATGCATACACGTTTTCAAAAGGACATATAAGCAATGTTGTAGGAACGGCTTAGAACTTTAGTTGAAACTTTGAGGGCGTGTTGAGGAGGATGTTATGCTAACCAAAGGTCATATGTGCATATTACCACTATTACGACTACTACTATTACTACTGAAGCTACGGTGAAACTTTCAGGGAATGGTGAGGAGGATAGTGAACTAAATTGAAACATGTTATGTGGATGCAGGTTATGAAAACGGTGTAGCGGCTTCATCCCAGGGACAGCTTAGAGTATTTAAGCTGTTCAGTGCATGTTGAAACTTTCAGTACATGTTGAGGGGGATGTTGAACCAATCAAAGGGTACTATATGCATACTACTACTACTAATACTACAACTAAAGCTAATGCTATTAAAAACAAATTTTCAGGAAATCTTGAGGAGTATTTTGAATTAAATTGAAACACGCTGTGTATATGCAGGTTGTCAAAGCCAACATTAACAGTATCTTAAGAACGGCTTAGAGTATTGCGTTGAAACTTTCAGGACATGCTGAGGAGTATGTTCAATGAAAGTGCACTAAGTGCATACTAGCACTGCTAGTAGTAGTACTACTACTACTGCTGTTAGTACTAACATTACTAAAGCTAATGGTATTAATGTGAAACTTTCAGGGACTGTTGAGGGGGATGCTGGGATAAATCAAAGCATATCATGCTCAGGGAGTTTATCAATAAGAGGACGCATTAGAAATATCTCAGAAACAGCTTTAAGTATTAAGCTGAAACTATTAGACCATGAGGAAGGGATGTTGAACTAGACCAAAAAAGCACCATGTGGATACTATTACCGCTTGCTACTAATACTACTACTGCTATCACTGATACTACTCCTACTGCTCCTACTATTACTTCTGCTAATATGCTTACTACTATTTCTAATCCTAAGGGTATTAGTTAAACTTTCAGAGAACGACAGGGTAGGTGTCGAACTGAGTCGAAATACACTCTGCACATGTGGGTTATCAAAGCGAATTCAGCTTTTGAAGGGGTTATTGAAAGTCTGATCCCCTTGGATCTAATGTAAAGGGTATTCATAGCAGTCTGTAGGGCCGGATGGTCGTCGGATATAAACAGAATGTCATTGGCGTGGGAAAGGTAACTTGCATCTTTCTAGGACACAATAAGGTAAGGAAGAATGTGAAGCGTAGTGAATGAATTGTGTATCGGTTTCTTCTATATCCAATATGACAAATTAGGAAAAAACTTGAAATTTCGCTAATTACTAGTTCAAATATATATGCCAAACTGTGCACAGGCATGAAAGTTGACCATGTGTTTAGAAACGTTTTCTCTGCATAGTTCAGTGCAGGATTATTTAATTTTTTGAATGGATAATTTGGCAGTTGTTCTGTTTTGAGAAACGCTTGAATTCGGCTTCTAATGGGGCTAATCTCCTATTGGAGTGAATGGGATTCTAGCTTTTTACCAGCAGCAGTCTTTTCAGATTTTTTTAATTTGTTTGTTTTTATAAAAATGGTAAAACTCACACCTAGGAATATTTTTATATGTAATATTGTATCTTCTATTAAAACATGACATCAGATTTTCTCAAGCGCCAATTATTTCGTAAATAGACTTTTGAATGTGATTTTAAAATTTTTTTCGTTTCAAACATAGAAAAGACATTGAATTTGAACAATAATAACAATTTATCCAAAACTTTGAGCATTAGAAAATGCTAAAAGAAAATTTAATTCACAAAAAAATGATTTAAAAAATACGGATGGTACTTTTTAACTGCATGTAACTTTCAAGCGCAAGCCACTGGACAGAATTAAGAATTTTCAAGGAAAAATTGCTCATATTTCTATCAGTCTCTGAAATTCCAGAGACTGAATTAGCAAAATCATGCAAATTTAGCTATTCCATGCGAATTTAGGTATTCCATGATAAAATTGGAATATTTTCTAAATGGATAGGCTACGTATTTGGAACTTTTTTGACGCTTAATTGTTTTATGTTCGAGTTTTTGACCAAAAAAAAAGAAAAAAAAAGAATATGTATATTGTTATAGGATATGTAGGAATACTTGCTATCATAGTTTGCAGCGGTAGCTGCAGCCTAGTGAAAAACAAACCACGTCCCATAATAACCAAAAATTAAAAATACATAAAAAAAAACAATAACAAAGAAACTCGCTAGTGAGAAAAACTGCCATTTGTGCTTCACGACTGGTTGCTATTATCTCGGTTATTTTTAATGGTGAAATGTTATTTCGGGACAATTTTTTTTAGGAATTTCGAAAAATAGCCTAAAACTTCTATAAAACAGAGTTCGATCGAAACAAAAACTTCATCATTGGAATCGCCATAGCCAAAAACCCTGCATTTCACAAGAAAAGGGAAGCATATTTTTTGCAGCTAGATTTGCAGCTATATTTTGGTTCCAGCTTTTTCGCTTTATCCCACGTTTTTATTCGAAGTCAGTAGATGAGAGTGTTGTACGTTCCAAAAAGTTTCCTGGTTTTTTGGTTTGTAATTTCAAGTTAGGTTCCAAAAATTTTTCTTACTGCATGCAATATCTTTTGTAAGTAAAACTTTTTATATCTTAAAGGTGTCTCTTGAAGATCAGATTGTGCAAACTAATCCTGTCCTTGAAGCCTTTGGTAACGCTAAGACAGTGCGTAACGACAACTCTTCACGTTTTGTAAGTAACTTGAAACGTACTTTTTGGTGTATCCTTTGATAAGTGTGTGTAAGTTGGATGCCAAATATTGATTGGTGTTAATCAGACCTTATTGAATGCACAAAAATAAAGATAAAGAAAGGCAATGAAAAAAAAAAAAAATTATGATAGCCAGAGTGATTGGTGATAATCTATGGCAGTGGTTCCCTACCAATTTTGGGCCATGCTCCACCAAGGTATTTCTAAAATCCTGATGCCCTCGTGATATTTAAATTTTTTAATTCAAAGTTTGGCATATATTCACTTGAAGGAAGCTTAAATGACCATTAACTTGGCATCTTTTCACGGATCGTCCTTTCCAAATTAAGGCTCTAAAGTATAGTCAGCCGAAGAGTACACGCCCTTCCCATGACCCACTAAAATATGCCCCACTAGTAGGGCCTGCGCCCCACGTCGGGAAATTACCAATCTATTAAGAAGCCTACTATTGTTCAGTCATAATTCTTAATGCTATATTGAAGCGGCGCCCTAGTCTTACAGAACCTGTTCCTTCATTGAATTGATTATCGTTTGATACGGCTAGTGTATATATATACAGTCTTTTCAATCTAATCTATTGTGATGTAGTGGCTTTACAATGTTTGAGAGAAACTATTATGAAAAAAACGGCTTTGCAATTTAACTGCA
Source organism: Artemia sp. Kazakhstan ARC1039 (assembly GCA_029168905.1). Classification (NCBI taxonomy): domain Eukaryota; kingdom Metazoa; phylum Arthropoda; class Branchiopoda; order Anostraca; family Artemiidae; genus Artemia; species Artemia sp. Kazakhstan ARC1039. The sequence continues at coordinate 4,996 of JAQQPU010025398.1, forward strand.
AAACTAAAAATAATAATTGTGCGCTACACATAAAATGATTGTTTTACTGTTTCTTTGTAATTGATAAGCCTTCAAACTGTGTTTCTATTTTTTCGAAAACAACCTTTTTCATATCGTGTGCCTTAATGTTTTCTGAAAATCTGATGACCAAAACTCTTCTGACCTATTTCTATCTGCCAATGTCCTCCACTCATCGGTTTAGTTTCCTTGGTTCATCTTTCTTCTGCTTCTGCGTAGCCTTTTATTGCTAATTTTAGCGCAGATTCCTTCCGCAAATGAGGGATTTGCGCAAATTCCTGCTTCGACAGTGACAAGCTCACCCGTGGTAACTAGCCATAGCACTGCAGACGCTCTAGTAATTGACAGGTCTTTGATAATGAATCTACTTCTTTCTTTGATTTTCTCTGCCCTTGGCTCAAACTTGTCTTTGTCGCTATCCATATTAACAAGTCATGAGCAATTGAAGCTCTGTCTGTTGCTACGCTAGAGCTCTATAGGGATTTTCCTTGTGATGAAACAAATTTCTCAGTCGTAGCCTTAGTCTCAGTGTCACTGTGCATTTTACTGTTCTGCCGCTTAAAACAGGTATTCTGGTACTCAGGTAATCTACAAGGGACTACCTTATCTCTGTTTGTCTAGGTTAGGATAAACACACTCCGCATGAAAAGTATTATCTGTATGAATAGAAAGTTTCTTAGATGACAATACCATTCCCTTAAAAAAAAAAAGACGAAACTGCTAGAACCTATAATAAAGACAGTAGAAATATGTTTAGAAGTTAATTTTATTAGTTTTTTTTTCAAAATTGTATTTTGATTGACATCTGGAAATCTTTTTCAAGGGGATAGCCAAATATTGAGAAAAACTAAATTTTACTAACTTTGAATCACGTGGAATAAAAAATTGAAAGGATGAAATACGTACACCGTGAACTCAGTGAAACATGTGAAAAACTTTTGTTTCACGCGAAATACGTGAAACGAAACTGTTGTGCCATGAAGAGCTGACAAGAAAGAGTTTTCCGAGCTGCTCATCGATACGGTGAAATAAATTACCTAAAAGGATAATTTGAAGAAAAAAGAACAACTTTAATTGAGTGGTACCTTTCACAATTGTTTACCATACAGTGAAGTCTTGTACTTGTTCTTTTTGGTATTTCATTTTCTCATATCCTGTATAGTTCCCCTCCCCCCCTTCAGAGGAGTGAGGTCATTTACTTGCTCTTCGGTATATCGTGTTGTAGAATATTTGTTTAGATGTGAGTGATTGACCCCGTTTCTTTTTATTTTGCTCTATTTTAACTGTGTTTTTATTTCTTATAATTTAGATTTCTTTTCCTTTTTCTGCTTAAATTTTTCCTTTCTTTCAATAAACATTTATATGAGTAGTAATATCGGAACCGATATTTGTCATTATTTGCTTGTTATTAAATTTAAATGAGCTAATGCGATTAAGGCCTACTTTTTAAAATGAAAAAACCCTTTCTTCCTCTGTAACCTTTCATACTAGGTCATGGGGGAAGTTCCTTGGGCAAAGGGAGAGTTAATTTTTTTCAGAAAGGAGGGGGATGCTAAAAGGTCAAAAATAGGTCGAAGAAATTTTTGTCTATGATCAGTTTGAAACTTAAGTGCTGTAACCAAAAATTTTTAGTAGGGGGGGGGGGGCACCGGATCCTCAAAATGGGCCAAAAAACTGGCATGAACATATCAGGGGACCCTGAAATTGATCAATTTTTTTTAGTGATCAGTAACCTTTCTTCCTCTTTGGTATTAATCCCTCTGATTTTTAACTCTTTGTAGGGTAAGTTTATTCGTATCCATTTTGACAATGGTGGTAAGCTATCTGGTGCTGACATTGAATCCTACTTATTGGAGAAAGCCCGTGTTATTTCTCAACAGGCAGCGGAGCGTTCTTACCACATGTTTTACCAAATCATGACGGGGGCTGTACCAGGCGTTAAAGGTGAGTTCTGGAGGCTTTCAAAAATTTTTGTTCAATGACAATCCGATCTTGAGAAGTATCATTGAACCCGTCATTATCATGCCCATCATTGGATTTCTGGTGCTCATCCCTCATTAGTTCTCTGTAAGAAAATATAGTAGGAATACAAGGAAATAGTAAGGTTGAAATAAGAAAGTAGTGTTAAAGCTTTGTTGATCCCTCTTGTCCTTTTTAAATCTATCTAAGAATAGAGCTTTTCAAGTTCGGGAACTAGTAAATCATGTGAATATACGTTTGAGTAAAGAGGTGATAATCTTATGTTTTCGAAGATTTAAAAGAATTTATTTTAGCATCGGAGATGGGTTGGAATAAGGAAAAGATGAAATTTTGAATAATTGATTTTTTTGGGGGGGGGGCAAAATCCTCCGATTGAATGGCAGGGAGACAGGTCACCCTTTATATCTGAATGAATGAGGTAGTACCTGATTTGTAGATTAGAAAGTAGAATTTAATATTTCCTGTGTTTTTATGAGTTAATTAAGCGTCTCTTGTTCAATCGGCTGTTTATGTATTTAACGGCTTTAGAAAGATTCTTTACCGCTGTTTTGTCATAACTTAGAGCCTCAGATTTCATCATGTTAATTATAAGTCCGTCAGATCTCTTGAAAATTGAAAAAAGCAGTGGCTATCCTTTTGGAACCATGGCACAGTGAAACGTGTTGTAGGACCATGGCGCAATGAAACCTACCAAGAAAAAAAAAATCAAGATCTAAGATAAGAACAAAAATCAAGGGGAGGGGGAGGACAATACCCACTTATTAAGGGTACTCAAAGGAACCTCCTGGGAAATTTGATACATGTTGACCGAATTTACTCTGTGCTGTAAATGTTCTGGTTTCAAGGCTTTTATTGAATAATTTATCTAATGATCGAAATTACTTTGACTTGGATTAGTGAAAATACTGAGGTGAGATCCGAAATAGATACATATATACAGTCTCCCAATATGTTATTACTAATACTGTTATTACTGAAAAGCCAAACCGCCTAATACAGCTGCGCACGCATCTCCAAACAAAATTTTCTACAAAAAATACAAGTTATCCTCTGATACTGATTTACCATTTCTGTAATTTCTAGGGAGTAACTTTTGATGAATAGACGAAAAAAAGAAGATATAAATAAGGAGGTCGCTCATTGGTGATAAAATATTGAAATATTTTTAGATTTACCTCATCAGCTACTTAAAGGAACATTTTAACTAAATTTGGTTATTTGAACAATCTAGAGCAAGTGAGGCGATGGGAAGAGCATATCTAAAATCATGGATGTTGAAAATTCATTACAATTGAAGTAAATATGTTTTATCTGCTGTAACATGAAACCTACTATTATCTAGCCTGTACGTGTTCTCTCTTTAAAGAGGTGTTGTAGTTCTCTCTTTAAAGAGATTTAAAGAGGTGTTGCAGAAACCGATAGGATCTTTCCTGATAATTCATATCTAGGGCTAGATTGCATACGAGTTTATTTTGCTCACTGTGAGAAACGAACTGGATGTTTGATTTACTTTTGTTCTGGTTGCTCTCAATTTGCTACCCTAGCTTATTTTCATCTTTCAAGCCAACTAGAGTAAATCATCACTTAGCGTGCGTGAATTCTTTCCATTCATGAGTATTATGACCACTTTCTCTTGAGAAATTTCAGAAAGCAGAAAACTAATTATATCCTTTTTAATCAGTGAAAAAAATCCACCATTTAGGGGTTTTAGTTTCTTTGACTGTATGTTTAAAATATTTAGATGTAAACAACTATAAAATTATCATTTTTTCTTTTTTCTTCCTTCGTTCCAATTGAGCCCTAGAAATTTGTCAAGCACTGTAAATTAGATGCTGGTTCAGCATGTTGAAATTATTGGAGGGGAAAATTGTTCTATTTCAGTATTTCCATTTCCATTTTCCCCAAACCTTTTCTTTCGCTTGCTATATGCTTGCTATATAATTTCAAGCATTGTTAAATGAAGTACTGGGTCAGCTTGTTATAAGTATTGGAGGAGAAAATTGTGTCATTTGGGTAGGTGTTGGCACTGAGATCTACGTACATATTTCCCCAATCCTTTCTCTTGCTTGCTATATGACTTTGATTAAAAAGGAAAGATAGTAGTTCCCAAAGACCGATGATATACCCTAATTTTCAAAGCTTTGCCTGTCATGTCACAAAAGTAACGCATATCACCTATCTGAAATTAGTAGAATATAGCTCCAACCAGGGGGCAGACTAAGTAGAAAATGAAAAAAAAAGTGATTTGAAATGTAATTGCTGACAAGCATTTCTAAAAGTAAAATCAAGTTCCTTCATTTCGAGACATTGTGATTTCTTAAGAAATATGAATAACAAGGCATTATACACCAGGAAATAACTGAATTGCTTTAATTTTAAGACTGTTGATGACAATATTCCACAATCAGATTTCTAGGCCAAATGTCCCAAACGCAGAGCATCCTAGTGTGCGGTTGTGATACTTTTGTTCTTATAATGCCGAAATGCAATCTGATGTTGACTTTGGAATTGACAACTCCTTTGCAATTTAATGTGGTATACTGTCCCGGGTCACTTGAGAGGAGGCAGGGGAGGTCTCTCTGAAAGATAAAATTTATCGGTGGTTCCTTGGGTCCGCGGAACCCCGCCAAAAATTCAGGCATTTGTTTTTAAAATACGATAAAACATACGATAAATTTGCCAAGCATATACAACATTTTTGAAGCTGCGTACCCCCCCCCCCCCCTCTTTTAGAAAGTAAGCTGTCCCCTCCAGGGTTTGGAATGAAGTTGTGAACTATGGATTCTTTTTATTTCTATGTTTCTGACCTCTCCCCCAAATTCACCAAATGAAGAAAAATAAATTTGCGTCTCTTCATATACTGAATGTGAAATATATTTATTTTTATTTTAAAGAAAAGAGTAAAACAGTTTCATGATCTTGGTAATATTTTTGGGTGATAGAAAGGATGTTTGGATATCTTTGCGCTCATTCTGAATATAACATTGGCCAGAAATGACAACTCTGAAGACACCGCCCAATCCAAATTTTGACTGTCCAAATTTGAAATAAACCTTAACCCACCCTTCAAGATCTGGTTGTACTCCTGCCACAACTACTATCTATTTGAGTTGATTTATATTTTATTTATCTGTCTCAGATAACATTTATTTCACATGCTTATAAGTTTTTTTTTTCAGAGATGTGCAAACTATCGAACAACATTTATGATTATCATTTTGTGAGTCAAGGTAAAGTCACCGTCGCCAGTATTGATGACAGTGAGGAGTTTGTCATTACGGATGTAAGTTAACTTATGTTTTTATTTTGATAACCCTCTCGCTCGCTTTCTTTGAACCCTTTTATTTTCTCTGTTTTGTCTCTCTTCCCCTTTCTCTTCACCAAAAAGAGAAAGATAAATACTTATATGTGTATATATATACCTCCTTACTTGTTGGTTTTTCTCGTGATTCTGTCAAACACTCGATGTTAGAAACTTTGGAGTTAGCTATTTAATGTGCACTTTGGTCAGCCCAGTGCTGAAGTATGGTGAATTTTGTTTATCACCATAGAGAATGAATTACGAATTGAAAAGAAAAATTGAAGCAAATATTTATTTAAAGAGAGAGAATAAAACATATAAAAAAGAGATAAAACAATATAAAAGAAAGAGAGAGAAAAAAAGGAAGAAAAAGAAGGCACTGGAAATTGATATGTAAAAATAAAAAATCAAATAGCTGAAGTAGCCCATTTTTTGGGGTTGGTTGACTATAAAGATTAGTGGTGGCTACATCTAAGTAAAGCTAATATTATTTGATATTATACATTTTTTTCTTGAAGATGGTCTTTTTGAAAAAATGGTCTGTGGCAGCCCTGTTTCAGGTTAAGTCAATGCTGTCATTCCCTAGTTCTTGCTCAATTTGTGTTCCTAGTCTTTTATCAAGTATCACAATTTGAATTTATGAATTTCTCCAACCTTAGCGTAAAGGAATCAGAATAATTTTGATGGAATAAATTCCCTTAAGGGGCCTGTTTCAAATGAATTTCCAGTACTGAATAGAACCGTCTTTAAGTAACCTTTCCTAGGAATGTCCTCCTGGAGGTAATCAGAGTGTGCTGTAATTTGAAAATCTTATAATGCTAGACTCAAAATGTGGATGAAATTATACCGAAAAGGCCAAAACGAGTTAAATTTTCCGTAGTCGTTCAGTTGACACTTAGTATCAGAAGAATGCAAAGAATGTTTCATATAATGATCATCTTAAATGCAGCATCTTTATATTTTCTTATTATTTCTTTCCATAAATAATAACGTTAGATAAAAATCAAACCTAGAATACGCGGCGTCTTGCTTTCTGACCACATTGAAAAGACAAATAGAGGTCACTCAAAGTAGTGTTATTCAGTTTTTAGTATTGTTTGCGCCAACCCCTGTGTACTTGATGGGTTGCTTATATTACTTTTTAAGAAAAGATAATAACAGACAAATAAATAAAGGCGACATTTTGGAAACGTCTCTAATATAATGTCTTTGTATAATCTTAACTTATGATCTTTTGTGATTGCAGGAAGCCTTTGACATCCTTGGGTTTACTCCTGAAGAAAAGGCAAATGTTTATAAGGTAGTTGCCACCGTTATGCACATGGGTGAAATGAAATTTAAACAAAGAGGTCGAGAAGAACAGGCGGAAGCAGATGGCACCGTGGTGAGTATATGCTTCTGAAAATTTTCATTGGGTTTACTGCTCAGTTCAGAAGTAGTAATAGCGTAGGTTATCAGCTGATAAAAACAGTAAAGAGTAAATGATGTAGTGCGAGCCATGTGACCTCGTCCGCCACTAAGAACTACAACAATTTTTTTAGTAGCTGTAACTTCAGTAGGTATTTTAGTGATTTCTTCCGTTGATTTATCGAAGCAATTTGAAAATGGCAAGTTAATACTCTCAGATAAAGAGCCAACGATTATAGCTGAAAAAAGGAATTACTTTGAGATTAGAGACACAAAACACAAGCTGATCTTGGCTCCCTTCCAAGTATAAGTTTTAAAAGATTTGCCAAATTAAAGTTTGAAGTATTGAGTC